>CAUZXS010000993.1:0-123460 GCA_963585895.1 Sepioteuthis lessoniana
CCTTGCTTAACATTCAGCATTATAAAGTACGTATCAAGGGTAAAGTAAAGCAATCCAGGGAAAATAGTGCCCTACCTAACACCTCGGTGTAGTAGCTATTGAAAAAGGAGCCTTTGGGTCACCTTCAACTAAGGTCGCCAACTTTACTATGTATATATATATATATATATATATATATATATATACCTATGTGTACTTATATATATATATATATATATATATATATATATATATATATATGTATATATATATAAGTACACATAGGTATATATATATATATATATATATATATATGTACACAGAGGTATATATATATATATATATATATATATATATATATATATATATATATATATATATATATATATATATATATATATATATATATATATATATATATATATATATATATACCTATGTGTACTTATATATGCATACATACATAGACCAGGCCATTCACTTAATCAGTAGAGTGTTCGTCAATGGTCCTAGAGACCAGGGTTCAATCCCAGGTTGAGCCATACCAAAGACTTAAAAAATGGTTCTTGGTGCAGCCTTGCTTAACACTCAGCATTATAAGGTATGGATCAAGGATAAAGTGGAGCAATCCCAGGAATGGAGCAGTGCCCTCCCCTACACCACAGTGTAGTAGCTATGGAAAAGGAAGCCTTCAGGTCACCCTTCACTAAGGTCTCCAAGTTTATTTTTACTTTTATATATATGTTCATATATATAAATATGTATACTCATATACATGTTTACGTATATATATATATATATATATATATATATATATATATGTCAACATATATACATGTATACATATCTATCAATCTATCTATCTATCTATCTATTTATATATATATATATATATATATATATATATATTTATACTTATATATACACTACCAGTCAAAAGTATTTGGCCATCCTTAAAAAAAAATTATTTCTCATCCTAAAAGTGGTATTTTTAATCAAATATGTTAAGCACCACTATGGTTTTATTTATTATACTAAATACAAATCTTCTGGATCCACATTAAATACAAATCAAACAAACAAAAATAAAAACCCCAAAATCTTCTTAAATTTGTCGTGGGACCCGATGATGGTGCTTTGATGTGGCCTCAAAGTATTAGTACTAGTCCAAGCAGTGTGGTCGCTTGTGGACTTGGTGTTGCAAGTGCTTTTGCTTGGTTGCGCCGGAACAGCTGCTGGGTTAAGCTGGAGCTGGTCTGCAGCTGGTGTTGGCTACTGCATCATTGTCTCTTGGTATCTGCCAAGAGATGTAGTGAGGAGACCAGAGGAGGTCTTGGAAGACTTTCTGAAGTTTGCTCTTGGAAGATCTGTTTGAATGAGTGAGCAACAGTAATTGGTTTAGTTGGCTGTGCTAGGTATGCAGCTGTGATTGGTTAGATTCCACATCTTCTGCTATGACTAGAGGTGAGGCCGCAGACCACATGTTCGGCAGTTTGATTTGGTGGTGAGGACGCAGACCCCATGCTGCTAGGGGAGGAACAGATCCTACCTCTCCCCTGGGCTTGAGTGAGCTGCCTTGGTTGCTGCCAGCTGTGCTTATAGTGTCAGCCACTGCTACACTATTGGGCCAAGTGAAAGGCTTCACAGGAAGTTCCATCATTAAATATAAGTAATAATGAAATATTTCATTGTACTTTGAAAAGGAACTTTTAAATATGATAAATTTTATCCTACAGTTATAAACTTTTTTCTGAAAGGCCAGCAGGATTAATTCTTTTCGACAAATAGTTAATGCGTGAGTAACAGAAGTTTACTTCATGACGAATGTACAAAGTTTTATTTTCTGACGTCACAGGTGACAGTTTTCTCTAAACCGGGTATTTTAGGGTGGCCACTATTATTGCTTCACAGATTCTCGGCATTCTTTCCAACAAAGGTTGGCAGTAGATTGAAGATATTTCTTCCCAGCTTTCCTGCAAGAATTGCCAGATATGAGCCGCACTTGAGGGTTATTTAGCTCTGACTTTTCAGTCAAGTAAACCCAACACCAGTTTAATGGAATTTTAGACCACTTACTGCTGCAGACAAGACATCAGTTGAAGGATGAGCTATTCCTCTTTGATTTTAATGTGCCTCTGGTGGAGTTTACTAGTATGCTTTAGGTCACTATCTTGCATGGGGATAAATCCTTAACCCACAAGCCATGTTCCAGATGGGTTCATGTGATGCTGCTGTATACTGTAATAGTCTGATTCAATTTGCCCTTCACCTGATGCAAATCCCCAACATTGAAATTGGCAAAAGCCCCAGACACCATAACAGAGCTTCCCCCATGCTTTATGGTTGGTGTGATACAGAAGGTTATAGCACTTTCACTAACTCTTCACTGCACATAGACCATCCTATTTAACCAAAAGATTTTGAACTTTGATTCGTCAGTCCAAAGGAAATTATTCCGCTACTCTTTTACCCAGTCTCTGTGCACCCTGGCCCACTGAAGCCTTTTGACATTATTTTGCTTCCTCAACAGTGATTTCTTGACTGCAATTCTGCCATATGGGCCAGCTTCACAGTCTTCTCCTCACAGTGGATGTTGACACGTTTTTTTCATGAGATTGATTCAGTTGTGCAGAGATGTTTGGAGCAGTCACCCTTCTGTTGCCCAAGCTAGTGACCGATGAAATTGTATTCTTCTCTTGTTGCTTTTGGTCGACCAACCCTACTTTTGATCTTGTTTTGTCCTGTTTCCTGATGTCTCCTAACAGTAGTTCTGGGATTTTTTTTTATTTCTCTGTTTGAATATCCTTTTTTTAGGTAATGTTCTTTGTTTAAGTGTATATTTATGTGTTTTGGGGCATTTTCTTGAGAAAAAAGTCTTGATCCAGAAGAAAGTTACAAAATTTAGGTTTTAATTTAAACAATATAAGACAATGTAACTTTTGGAAAACGTTTTATTCATATTCTGTACTAAAGAATAAAAATGCCTCAAAATCAATTATTCAAAAGATATCTGGTTATACTTAGGTCAAAGGTACTGAGGAAGACTTTTATTTAGCATAATAAATTTTAAACATCATTTTCAACATGCATTGTTGATTTAACATCACTAATATCATCCCTCATAGTCCTGTAGCGTAAATTTCATATACATCTACAAATATCGCACTCACATTTTTAAACCAATCAACAAACATTAGAACATTCTAGAAAAAAAGGATCCAAACAACATACACAAAATTCGCGCCCATAGATTTTTAAGCCAATCAACAAACATTAGAACATTCTAGAAAAAAAGGATCCAAACTACAATATACAAAATTCGCACCCATAGATTTTTTAACCAATCAAATACTTTCCCCCAAAAAAAACATTCATAGCCGTTTTGATCCTCTTAGGTGTTATAAAAAGAAAGCGATTGAACAATTCAACAGAGATCTAGCCGCTAACAACAAGGAACCTATGTTACGCTACTGGACTGCTTCCTCACCCACCAAAACACGAGAGACGCCACACTGTCTAGCAAAGACGCTGCCATTTCCAACATCCCGCTAAGCTATCGCGTCTCCAAAAAACCCACAAGCCTAAATACCACGAGTTTTGCAGCGCCAAGAACAAACCTCCTCAAAGCTGCAAATAAAAACTTTCGTTCTTGTGTGTTGTTATAAAGCAAAGTCTTGTAATTCATTTCTTGTGCCATAAAATCTATAGTGTTCGGGAAAATAACTAATTCCCACTAAACACGCTATAAAATGGTGAAACCGACGTGATTTGGCACATTCTGAATTGCAAGACAAAGAAAAAAACTATTCATAACAACACCTTTCGACCTACTTCATCTTCAACCACCTTATTATTTCCAACAAGCATTGGCGAGGATCTTACCGCACCCGGAGAGGAAACGACACAACGTAGACACACATACGTTACACCCTTTTCCTCGCTTAACAACAACAAAAACTTCAAACATCACTAAAATTAACCTTCTGATAACAAACACAGCCTTACGAACATTAATCAACCCCACGAAAGAAACAAAAACAGCGAAACATCCAGAAAAATTTTCAAATGTCCCGCCGAATTATCTTCAAGGACTATCCAAACAAGGTGGAATTTTTTTTCAGCAAAACTATCAACACATTTTTTTTACTTCCTAACTCGCAAAATAGGTAACTTTAACTTTCACTCACCCTACTCCTATTTTTTTTTCTACAGCAACGTGGGTTACCTCTCCCACCACCTCACTAAAACCTATAGCGACTGCTATCAATTCCAGAGGACCCAAAAGAAAAAACTCACTCTACTCCTCTGAAGTACACTGCTACTCCTGTATGCCAATTTCTCGGCTCATGAACTTTTTTCTCAGTGACATTTTGTTTTTTTTAAAAAAAACAAACAAAAAAAACGTACCACTAGGTGCACAAAAAAAGAACTAAACAGGACACTTTCCCTTTTTTCTTATTAATTTGCTTTTGTTCGTTTTTCTTTATATATGTATGTATTATATTTCATTGTTTGTATTTGCTCTTTCGTGTTGTGACACTCGTGGCTTCTTTTCTTTCTTTTCTCTTCTCTTACAATTTTGTGTATCGAATATCAGGTATTCCATACCTGAAATTCTGGGGCCAACCTATGTAGAGAAGAGGAAAATCTCATTTTTGTTTTGGCGCGCTATTTAATTCGACACCGAATTTCACCCAATCAGGATGACATATCCCATTCAGCCCGGACCTTCATTTCCGGCTACCAAACGGGTGAGCGGCCAAACACACTCTTCGGCTGGAGGCGGTGACTAGAACGGACGTGTCTCTGGTCGCGCCTGCTTAGCGATGCCCTTTAGCTAAACAAGCCACCCAGTGCGGACATATCACTGTGGCTTTAACCCTAGCAGCAGCAACATGGACATTCAACGAGGGAACCTTCTAATTTATGGATTCTTTGCGTCTAATATTTTAGACCAAGGAATCCCAGTTGAATATGAATTAGATACGTTCAACATGCCTTCCACAAGCACCACAGAAATTTACTATGTCGATTCGAGCGCCACTCCGCTCTCGACAAGTTCCCATTTCACCTCTGGTCACATTAATGGAGATAACGCCTACTCTTCACAAATACCAGACACACGAAGCTACACGGTGGCCTTGAATACTTCCCTCACACGTCCAACGACACGCTGCCATTTCCAATATCCCGCTAAGCCATTTCGTCTCCAAAACCAACAAACCTAAATACCACGAGTTTTGCAGCGCCAAGAACAAACCTCCACAAAGCTGCAAATAAAGAACTTTCGTTATTGTGTGTTGTTATAAAGCAAAGTCTTGTAATTCATTTCTTGTGCCCATAAAATCTATAGTGTTAGGGAAAATAACTAATTCCCACAAAACACGCTATAGTCCTGATGATGGTTCATTAGAACCAAAATACTATAGTGTGGACTTTGCTTCTCAATAAATCTCTCCTTCTACTTGGATTACCTTGTTATCAATTTTTCTTTATATTAGTATGATAAATAAAAGCACTGTAGTACTTAACTTTCGAGTCTCATTGGGTGCCCCTTTCATATGGCCTTGTGCCACATCTAAGCAAAAAGCTTAGTAAATTTCCACTGTAGTACTTAACTTGTTTCATTAAAAAAAAAACACTTTTTGGAGGAAAAATAAAATAAAAATTTTTTAGGGTGGCCAAATACTTTTGACTGTTCGTGTGTGTGTGCATATATATATATATATATATAGTATATATGTAAATACATATACATATACATATATATATGTATGTATGTATTTATAGATAAACATATGTAAATGCATATAAATATGAATGCTTATGTATACATTCATATATATATGTATACATGTTTATACTTTTTTTGCCTTTAGTTTCCTCCACCCATCTGATGTGACGTAACTGAAAGGAAAGGTTCCCTTTTTTAGAATTTTAAAGTATCTTAAAATCCTACACTTTTTAAAGCCATTTTAAAGTTTTGTACATACCACTGACAGAATCTTTTTATACATATGCCTATCCCCCCATATATATATATATATATATATATATATATATATATATATGAGAATCATTAAATAAGTTTCCAGACTTTTTTTGTATGGGCACTTTTATTGATAGTACACACATGAAACTTTAGTCCCCTTCGAAGTAATCTCCTCTGGCTGCAATGCACTTGTTGTACCATTCCAACAACTTCTGGAAGGCCCCATGGAAGTCCTCTTGTGTGAGCATGTCAATGATCTTCGTCATAGCCTCTTTCATCTCCTTAATTGTCTCATAATGACAGCCCCCGAGCTTAGAGAATGAGCAAAAGTCACGGGGAGCAAGGTCTGGACTATTGGGAGGGTGACAAACTGTCCTGATGTCCATCGTGGTCAAATAGTCTGTGACAAGGATGGAGTTGTGGACTAGTGCATTATCCTGGCGGAAATGCCACTGACCTGATTTGAAGAGTGCTGGCCTCATCCGACGGAATCTCTTCCTGAACTCCCTTAAAACCTCAACATAGTAACCCTAAGCCTAACCTTTGGGCTAATCAACTCTGGTGTTCTGACTTCCTTACTCCTCCCACACCTCTCATCATCTCTTACAGACTCCTACTAGGGAACCAATTAATTATGAGAGGTTTATGAACCAATTCCCGCTGAATAGCATAAAATCAATGTGGCGACTTGAAAGGAGAAATACAAAAATGTTTACACAAAGGATGTCTATATTGTTTAATCAAATATTTATTGATGAAGAAATACTGCACAAATTCACACACACACACACACATATATATACTTAACAAAGTAATCCAAAATTGATCAATTTATTTCGATTATTTACTTCCACGTATGTATACATATATACATAATTACACACACAGGGAGGGTGCTAATCCTTTCCCTGGATTGCTCCACTTTACCTTTGATCCTTACCTTATAATACTGAGTATTAAGCAAGGTGGCATCAGGTATCATTTTCTGGTCTTTGGTATGACTCAAACTAGGAATTGAACCCTGGTCTTCCGGGCCATTGACAATCACTCAACTACCTATATATATATATATATATATATATATATATATATACATACATATATATATATATATATATATATATATATATATATATATATATATATACATATATATATACATATATATTTATATATATATATATATATATATATACACACACACACACATTTTCATATATATATATATAGTGAGATAGATAGATATTCATATATATATATATATATATGTGGAAGTAAATAAGGAAATTAAATCCAACAGTATGTATACTGTTATGAATCTTTCTTTTTTTATACACACTTTCTTTTCTCATGTCATTTCATCAAACATTCATTGCTACTTTAACATTTTTCATGAATTTAAACTCCTAAAGAAGATTATTATATCCGAAATGTTCAACATCAACTTTCATAATAAATTCATCATATTCTGGATTATTTTGTTTTTCCAACTTTTCATATGTTTGTGTGTGTGTGTGTGTGTGTGTGTATATATATATATATATATATATATATATATATATATATATTCTTACTTATGTATTTTTTTTTCATCATACAATGTGTGAAAGCACGTGTGATACTTTATCCTCATCAGCTGCCAACCAGAATAACTTTTCATATGTTTGTGTGTGCATATATATATATATATATATATATATATATATATATATATATATATATAGATATTCTTACTTATATGCTGAAATTATTCATACACCCCTGAATATAAAATATTTTGATCCATTTCTCAGAATTTAGTTGTCAATGATGCCAGACTTTTTATATGTTATTAAGTATAAAAAAAAGGAACATAAAACTCAATTTTGAGAAGGATTGGTTAAATTTACTAAACTAGAAAAAGACAAAATTATCTGTATATATATAGTCAACAGTATGACCTCTCATCTTTATAACTTGCTGCAATTGTTTTCTAAAGATTTTGATGAAATTTGAACAAGACTTGTCTGAGTTTTTCTTCCATTTTTCAATACTTATACATTATAATTCCTAAAGGTCTTTTGATTACAGATGATTTATTTGAACTTTCAATTCTTGCCATTGATTTTCAATAGGATTCAAGTCAGGACTCATTGAAGGCCACGGCAGAACTGTAATCTTTATTTTCTGAAACCAGATAGGCATTAGTTTAAATGTATATCCGGGATTATTATCTTGCTGGAAAGTAAATTGCTGACCAAAATCAAGATTTTTATCTATAATTTTGATATAGTGTTTAGATTTCATAATTCCTCTTATTGCAATTAGTTGTCTAGTCTCCTTTGAGCTAAAACAACCTCAAAACATCATTGAGCTGTTTTAATGTTAGCAGTTTCCTTTAAAGGAAAACCTCACCTTTCTTACACCAAATCTATACAAAAAGTATAATTTTTGTTTCATCACAACATAGTACTAGTTCCCAAAAATTATTTTGCCCAAGAATGTTTAGGCAAAATTAAACTGAGCAACAATATGACATGGCTGTTGAAAAGAGGGATTTGTCATGGCCAGTTTCCATACAACCCATTTCTATTTAAACAATGTTGTATTGTGCAAGTACTTACACCGATACTCATTATATACAACTTTTGGTGATGACTTTCACAACTTTTGGGTTTATAACAACCTCATAATAGTTTTTGTACAGTTCTTGGTAACATTTCTTCCATACAAAGGTAAATTCTGTTGTGTCAAACGGTTTAAACTTCTTTATAACAGACTGTACCAGAGATCTCAGGATAAATAACCAGGTTGAAATGGTGCTGGAACTATTTCCCAACTTGTGGAAGTTAATAATTCTCTGTTTTAAGTCAACACTAAGCTCCTTTGTCTTCCCCATCATGTTGTTAATGTAAGAATAACAATGTTGACACTATATGCACCATGTGATGTTCTTTGCTGGAATTATCACAAATATTCAACAGAATAATTAGGCTATAGAAGGCTTCCTCTATAAGATAATCATTTAAATTACTTATATTCAGTGGGTTGAGTGTTCGCCAATGGTCCAGGAGACCGGGGTTCAATCCCAGGTCAGGTCATACCAAAGACTTTAAAAATGGTACTTGATACCTCTTTGCTTAATACTCAGCATTATAAGGTACATATCAAGGGTTAAGTGGAGCAATCCAGAGAAAGGAATAGTGCCCTCCCCTACACCTCAGTGTAGTAGCTATTGAAAAGGGAGCCTTCAGGTCACACTCAACTACGGTTAGCAACTTTACAATATTTACACAACTCAATCAATTTAAAACAATATTTTTTACAGTACGAATGATTTTATTCTTTCCTATTTTGCATAAATCAATGGTCAAATTTCTTGTATTTAATCAATTGTTCTGAAAATTGAGTTTTATATTCTTTTTTGTGCTTATTAATATATAAAAACACCTGGCATCATGTGGGCATTAGATTCTGAGAAATGGATTAAAATATTCAAACTTGATTGGTGTATGAATAATTTCATCATTGTGTATAAATATGCATATATATATTCATATATACATATACATATTTATATATACATATATATATGTACATATATTTATATATACATATATTTATATATACTTCTAACTATCCATTTTATTCAGTGATGACATCCTGCTGATTTTTATTCTTCAGTTTTTAATAACTTTATTTTTGGAGTGGTATTGCTAATTGTCTAAAGGGATGTTCATAACCTCACCCCCAACTTTCTTTTAATGATATTCTTATGCCTGAGCTTTGTTCTACCTGTTTTATGTGACCCTTCCTTAAGTTTAGAGTACAGGATCTATTTTGGCAGTCTGCTGTCCTCAAGTTTGTTCTAGTGGACAGCCCAGTTCAGATTTCTCCAGAATGAATTTATTTGGGATATGCTGCCACAACTTGACATTTTGTATTTTGCATATATATATATATATATATATATATATATATATATATATACATGTAAACATACAAATATATATACATGTACACATACATATATCTATGTACACACACACACATAAGTTAGTAAGTTGGCCGACCATAGTTTAGGGCAATCTAAAGGCTCCCTTTTCAATAGCTACTACACTAAGGTATAGGGAAGGGTTCAACTCCTTTCTCTGGATTGCTCCACTTACCCTTGATTCGTACCTTATAATGCTGAGTGTCAAGCAAGGAACCATCAAATACCATTTTTGGGGGTCTTTGGTATGACTCAACCTGGGATTGAACCCATCTCCCAGGCCATTGGTAAACACTATAACCATTATACCAATGGAACCATTATATATATATATATGTGTGTGTGCATGTGTGTGTTTGTGTGTGTGTGTGTGTGTTCGTGTTCTCTGTCTGGTAGTTAGATCTAATTTGGTTCTAAAATGAAAAAAGAATAGGTGAATTGTGATTGGCTTTCAGTTGATTTAGTTGTCACATGACCTGTTTCCAATTACATCCATACATATCCACAGCAGTGATATGAATAGTTAAAAATTGGCTCCTGCTGATACATTTTTGTTTTGAATACCAAATTGTTAGCTGATTGGTAGTACATATTAGGGTCCTATCAATGGGGGATTTAATACGAATAATACCATCATTTACTTAGGATTCTTACTATTAGGAATTTGAAATCATACAACTGTGTAAATAATTTACATTACATAGGAATACTCAATAAACAGAATTACTAATGTTAAACAGCAATATTAAAACCATCTGTGTGCATACAAATGATTAGTGTTAGATAGCAATACTTGAAACTATTTAACTACAGGCAAACAAAGGAACTTTCATAACTTATTTAAAATAAAATTACCTACAAACTATTTGAATTTGAATCATGTGCATAAAAACAGGATTTGGCTTTATATAAACCACAAGAGTTGATATGCCACGAAAGCAATACTTGAAACTATTTAACTACAGGCAAACAAATGAACTTTCATAACTCATTTAAAATAAAATTACCTACAAACTATTTGAATTTGAATCATATGCATAAAAACAGGATTTGGCTTTAAATAAACCACAAGAGTTGATATGCCACGAAGCACCAACCAACCATAAGTTTTTAAAATTTACAATTAGCTCCTCCAAATTCAAGTTGTGACAGATACTTCAAATCTGATAAATTGGTGCTGCCAACATACAAATAGGAAATATCTAAGCAGAAGTATATTCCAGTAATTTTCTGAACATCGATATATAACACTTATATATTATATATATGTTGTAACTCATATTAATAGCTCATGCTAAATACTTTTAAAGTATTTTGATGAATCTTAGAGAGCACAATTAATTGCAAAACCTCTTCTTTCTGGAAAATATTCATTCAGTTTCCTGAACTTTAACATCTGATATAATTATATAACCATAATATCTGGCACTGGAGATAACCAACCAGTAAATTTGGCAGAGTTACATTTCTATTTTAACTGTTCAGTTTTAATAAAACGGAACATGAAAGAAAAATAATGTGAATCAAAGATGTGTTATGGATCAATTTAATACCTGCATTGACTTCAATACAGTCAGAAAGTGATTCTCTAAACAAAAACATGTATTTTGGTAAGGAAAAGTGGAAAGATAATATTTCTGAGAATAGCCAATATCAAATTCCTCTGAAAAGAAAAGTGAGTAGATATAATAAATAAAAGCCCCACTTTGAAAATCCAAACTCAGTATTGATAATAGCTGAAATCATTGTGTAGTTACCAATTACCTCTCTCATAATGGAAACTTGATTTGGAAAGTATTGAATATAATTCCTAATTCATTATTTATCAACCAAATTCAAGCCAAACAACAAGCAGAAAGTTTGAAAGTTGATCAAAACTGAATAAAATCTAAATGTGTTGATGCATGTGACATCCTTGGTTGGTGTTCATCCATTTAGATAATTGAACAAGCTCAGTCAACTATCACACATACTAAATAAGCGATAGTACTTCTTTTTTATCCTTACAAACTACTAATATATGTATTTACCCAACCCTTCTACAAAATCAGCATATGACACATGGTCAATTTTTAAGAGGCATTAACAAGTTTGAATTTAGAGTTTTCTTTCTCCTAGACCAGTTGCCATACCAAGGTAAAAGAACCCATACTATTTACCCGTAGCTGGAGGGGGAATAGTTGGATGCATATCTTTGTCCAGGATTTGAACTCTGGTTAGTATGTCTATTTCTTACCACAATAACTATTACACCATGAGTGCCTCCATCCACTGCCACTGACAGTTAATAACGTTTAAAACCTTAATGGACACAAGTTCAAATCCTGGACCAGGCTAATTGCATTTCACATAGCACTAATATCCTTGGGAAAGGTATGAATCCAATTACTCTCCCTCCAGCTATGGGTAAATAGTAGGATAGACTAGGTTCTTCAGCCTTGGTGAGGCAACTAGTCTAGGAGAAAGAAACTCTGAGTTCAAACCTGTTAACCTCTGCTTAAAAATTGACCGTGTGTCATATCCTACCTGAGCGGAGGGGTTAGTAAATATGGAATAAAGTTTAAAACCTTAAAGTATCTTTTACATTGTGCTCCTATTAATGCACTTAAATTTATTACCATATTGTTAACTCTGAATATTAAAACTGTTTCTTCATTAATCTATAACCTTTATTATAATGGAATCTTTTCAGCAATTTCTGCAGTTTGAAATATCATTCATTCATAAAATACTACAATAATAATCAACTTAAAGAAGTTACACTTTAATATGTATATAAAAACTATCATTAAAAATAAAACTATTTTCTTTATACAGATATAATCATTTGTTAGTCACAAGACTGAATATTACTATTATAAGTTGGTGGAGATAGAGAAAAGATGCAATTAAACCTAAAGTTCCAAAAAATATGAATATGCAACAGTTCCAAAAGCTGTACAGTTTATTTATGCAATTTACTTTTTGTTTTTGTTTGTTGTTGTTTAACAGCATATCAGCCTTCATTGGTTATTTAATGCCAAAGCCATTCTTGTAGAACATTAGTAGTGCTATTTAACCCATAGCTGGGAGGATAAGAGTGTCCATATCTTTCCCAAGGATATTTGTCTGAAAGTGAACGTAATATCATGACTGGAGCTTGAACTCACTATGGTGTCAGAGTCCAACATGTTTACCATGACACCACAGAAACCTCCCTCAACCCTTTATTTTTGTAGACAGTTTGTTGGAATTATTTTATTGTAATGGAAACATCTTCTTGGAAGGGACTCTTATAGATGTCACTGCTGGAAGGAAATGACAGGATTTTTTCGGAACTGATACTGCCTGCTGAGAGAATAGTTATTTTCAGCTGAAGTCATGGAGCAGAGAAGATGTCATTTGTGTAGTCCTGTTAATTTTTGCTGGATATGCTGTTCTTTACAGTTAAGGGAAAATAGTGAATAGGGAGTAAATCCCTCAGAGAATTTTGTTGCTGTGCTGGACCTCTCTTGGAGAAATATGCTGTTACCTATATCAGAGAATTTATACTGTCTTGACTCAAACCATGAGGTGTACAATTGAATTTGCGGTCCTATACAAGTGCTGAAAGAATTACAGAATGAACCTCCATGTGTCTGCATTATTCGCTGTATTATTGATGGAAAAGTGAACAGGTTTTCCCAAGAGATGTTTTTCGCCTAAGGGACTCTTCCAAATCTTTTTTCCCATTCATACAACACTCGTTTTTTTTTTTAGTTATAAGTACCAGCACCTTTGTTTGTTGAAGATATATCAGTTCCTTGTAATTCATGAATGACCCAGTGTTTTTTCGAAACAATTTGTATCATTGTTACTTGATTCAGTTTTTTTAACTGGTTGCTAAAATAGCTATTAATTTTAGCAACTAGTGTTTTTCTTCAAAACTTTGTAACTCTTTTTATTTGTTTTTATTTAATTGGTAATAAATAGTTCTTAGTTGTACAAACAAGGCACATTTGTCTTTTTATTTTTTCTCAAAGTGCTGTTTTATTTTCCATGAAAGGATTCATTTTTTTTCATAAAAATTAATCCTTTTAAGTTTAAATGGTAATAGATAATACCTAATAATATCGATTCTGATTTTATAATGTTCCAATATAAAGAAAATTCTATTTTTTATATAAAATAGATGCACTTATTTATGACTGATACTGTATTTAGTAAGTTTAATCTGGCATGTGGTCATTAATTTATGGGTGATACTGTATATTCAGTATAAATACAACAAAATTACCACATGAAAAAACTACTTCAGAAAAGTAACATACAGAATTTTTAATTTACAATTTTTAGTTTTCTTATAACTTGTAGTCTATTAATCATAGATCCTTTTTTAGTGAAAAGTGCTACTGAAATTTAATTCTAAAATAGTGCTACCACATGTATCTATTCTCAAAAATGTAAAATATTACTCAAAATAAGAAAATGGAAAAGCCATTTTTTTCTATTGTTTGCTTGTGTTACTCAAGCTTAAATGTTTCTACTAAATATATTTATTTCTTAGATCATTTTTCAAATGAAATTGATAGAATTAGTGAAAAACTGCATGTTTCTAGTAGAACAAATTGAGATAAACTGCCAGGCAGGTCAGGTCACCTGGTATTCATACTGGGTGGTTGGAAAGATTTTTGAACACTTGGTCTCAGAGAGCCATTCTCCCAGGCTTTTACCTCCTTTCCATGGTGGGATTTATTGCTCAGCATCTGAAGCACACTCCTCAGGGTTATGCTGACAGGGCTAAGTCATTTTTGCATCAGCCTTGTGTGAGTCTTGATTTGTGCATGGTCTCCACCATAAACATGATTTTGTCCTGCATTCTGGCTGGGTTGGAAGTCAGATACAAACTAACTTTTACATTCCAATATTCATGATTTGAAAAAATTTTTTTATTGAAGCAATGACAGAAAAATTAGGAATGTTTAAAAATAAGACATACTTTTTATAATGAATATATAGATGCTTTGAATGTAGCTAATATTAAAATGCAGAATTAAAAAAAAAAGCAATCATTCAAGATAGTTAAAGATAAATAAAAATATGGCACATAGTTAACATAAGTACCATAAAATGTTGTAACCATCATGTTATTACCAGATGCAAAAATACTTAGGAGTAAATGCAGTTCAGCTGTAGATAGACAGAATTAACTTTTTATTTTTTTCAATTAAATATGAAGGCTTTTTTTGTTTAATTATTATTCAAATGTATATTATTTTAAAATAAAAAAATCTATTGAATTTTATATTTAAAGTAAAAAAAGGATTCATTTTTTTCTTCATATCTTTCAAATAGCAGAGTATACAACAAAACTGTCAGAAAAAAAATTTACAGAATATTTAAATCATAATTTTTCTTTCTTATTATTATTAGATTATACTCTATTTAATAAGGCTACAATAAAAAAGTCATTATGCAATATAGAGGGGCATTTTTTCTTGTGTTTAGTTATGCTACTTAAAAAGCTGTTTTTATTGGAAATATATTCATTAATGTTTAATAGGAGTTAAATTGAACTTTCATATCACTTTTCTATTAAAAATTTCATAAAATGGTTTCTATATGGTCATAATTCTAGAAGTTATTCCATGCTGTTTACCTGAATTTCATTTTATAATGAAAAGGTTAGTATTTTTAACAATTTTGATATTGTGCAGTTGGTTTAAATTTATAGGTCACTGTGACCTAAAATTTCTAATAAAATTGAAATTTCTTAATATAAATTAAGAATGATTTTAGGCACTAATTTGAATTAAGTCTTAAAACTTGTAAAAACAAATTATTTCTATTCATTATTTCAAAGAAAACTAATGCTAAATTCTTTTATTTCAATTCCTCTTTTCTTTTTAATGTTCAATTGTCACTCACAGCAAAAATTATTTTCAGTTATGAAAATGCTTCTTTTTTTTTTTTTTACATTTGCTAAAAATATCTAAAAAGACTTTATCAAATCTTTAGGAGGTAATACCTCAGATATTTAATGTAAATCATTTATTTTCAATAATCTTATTTGGAAGAAATATTCAAAATTTACTTTTTACCAGAATGCAGCTTGTTTCAAAGATATTTTAAAAGGCAATCAGACAAAAATGTCTACTTGACAATAAATATAAAATTGTGGTAAAATAAATCAAGTAACTTATTCTCAAATTTTCTTTAAATACTATAAATTTTTCTATTAGTAAATAAAATTTTTTCCAAATTTCCTAAATGATTTAGAAAGAATATAAAATAAATAAATAAAATTCTGATAATTTGCTGAATTTTTATATCTCAAAATTTTACTACAGCTGAAGCTATGAGTAATATCAGGCTATATAAGCAATATAAAATTAGTTCAATGTTTATAAAAAGAAATAGCTAAACTGAAATGCCAAATAATGTGCTGCTTTTTCCTTTGCCTGAATAATTGTATCTACACAAGTTTGCTTGGAATCTACATACTGAAATCTAGTCACATTCCAGGGCTGTCTATAACAGAGTTGTATTCATTGGGTATGGCTGAAGGGAATTTAGTGCAATATGTCCTATATATGC
Source organism: Sepioteuthis lessoniana (assembly GCA_963585895.1). Lineage (NCBI taxonomy): Eukaryota > Metazoa > Mollusca > Cephalopoda > Myopsida > Loliginidae > Sepioteuthis > Sepioteuthis lessoniana. Next base: position 16,500 of record CAUZXS010000993.1, read on the forward strand.
CTAATGTGGTTTAAATGTCCAAGCATAGGTGCCAATGGATCACCTGGAAATCAAACAAGTTTTATGCTGCCCATACACAATGGAACTGAGTTATCATGCTAGAAAAAAAACTTTACCACTGCAAAACATGGTAAGCTAAATAATTTGCAACAAGATTTGCATAGATTTTACATAAAGACAGATTCCATTTTCACTTGTGTTCCTAGTAAACTCCAAAAAAGAACATGTCACATTTTGGAATAATGATGCCAAGGCAGGGTCAGACAGAACATATGTCATATCATTACAGAGCTATTACTAACTTGCCTGTTACTAAGATAGATAAACCTTTTGCGATCTTCTCCACACAAACTTGACCATTTGTGGTCCTAGTAAACTTAAAAAGAATACATCATATCTTGGAAGAATATATATTTAATTTGGTGAAATGACACAGAGTCAAAGAGAACACATGCCATATCATAACAGAGCTGTCACTAGCTTGCACAATATCCTATTGCTAAGATGGATAAACCTTCTGTATTTTTCTCTACACACAAACTTGAACATTTGTGGTCCTAGTAAACTTTAAAAGTCACATCTTATATTTTTAATTTGGTGAAATGATGCCAAGGTAGGGTCAGACAAACAATGTCACAATCTTTGACATTAGTCAAAGTGTATATCAAAGTTTTACAATCTGCACACAATCCAGCAGAAACATTTGAAAAAAATTCACCATCTCTAAAAACTCTTGCAGATTTCTCAGTGTCCAGTACCAGGAATCGAAAAGTGGTTTCTACTTTAGAAGGAGAAATTCCAGCAAAATTGATATGGTAACCTAGGAAAATAACTTGATTTTCTAAATGCACACTTTTTCTGAGTAGATAAATGCAAATTTTTCAAAAGCTCAAAAATGAATTGTGTGTATTGAATATGTTCCTCCATAGAGGAACTAGCTATGAGGCACAGACAAAATGTGTAATAGGTATTTGATAAATCTCCAGAAAAATTGTCCTGTATTCTTTAGACCAAATCACATATGCAAGATCTCAAACAAAAATGGTGCTGTGATTGTAGTTTTCAATTTGATGGTATCCCTAATAAAGTTCAATGTAGTAAATATAGACTTATTTTGTATTACATCATGGATATGAGAATAAGGTTTTTTTTCTTTGTTTAAAAGCATAAAAACCTTTTTGGGCTATTTAGTGCCAAAGCCATCCTAAGAGAAGAACTGCAGTAGTGCAGTTTAACCCATAGCAGGAGGATAAGGGGGTTCAATACCTTTACCCAGAGTATTAGTCCAATAGTGAATGCAATAACACGACTGGAGTTTGAATTTGGTTATTTCAAGACTACAGTCCAACACTAGCCATTATGTCATAGGCAAAATAAGGTAATGGTCTTGTTTAGTAACGGAGTTGAGTGTTTTATAATGATCACATGTATGTCACGTGCCACCACTTTTGAATGCTAGGTGCGAGGAAGCCCAGTTATCGTTTGATGGATAGATTAAATCCAGTTCCATTATTTGGCAAAACACAGTTTTTGCCAGGCTCAATTTATCTGATACCAGCTGCCAAGGATAGCTGTGAACAGGAAGGCTGCTAGTAGCAATGTGGTGTGTGATGAAATCAATGAGGTCAAATTTGTGTAAAAAATCTCCACTCAGTATAGCTTTTTCTATGTCTGCTATTACAAAGAAACAGGTGAAAACCTGTCTTAGGTCCCAAGTTTAATGTTAGGCATATCTGGCTGTAAGTCTGGATGAGTGACTTAACAGCCTGTGGGGTAAGTTTATGAGGGCCTTTTAACTTGTCTGCCTTAGAGTTTAACAATATTTGTGTATCACTATCTACAAGAAAACAGATGCCAATGATGTGGTCACACACAAATAAGTGACAGACTTCTCCAAGGTTGGCAAACTTGAGTTATCTCTTGGCTACCAGCTAAGGCTTTTCTCTGCTTTACTTGCAGGGTGATTTGCAATAATTTGCTTTATTACAAAATTCCCAGGAGGGGGGAGGGGGTATTTGCTTCTCTCTCCTGAGTGAGGTAAGCTATTTTTATCCAATCTTAAGCCAGGTCATCCATTCTGACTTCTAACCTCTGCTACTCTTCTAGGAGCCAAACTAGAGGGTCTGACTTCAATAAGTGTACTCACTCCCAACATAGCTAAGGCAGGTGATGGGAAAAAATGTGATGAACTCAAACAAGAAAATACATTTGTACATGTAAGAACACTTTAACCTTTTAGTTGGTTTGGTTTCTTTGTTTAATGGCATATCAACTTTTGTAGGTTATTTAATGCTAAAGCCATTCTCCTAGAAGAACAGTAGTGGTACTATTTAACCCATAGCTGGGAGGATAAGGGGGTTCATACCTTTCCCAAGGGTATTTGCCTGAAAGTGAACGTAATAGTGCGACTGGAATTCAAACTTGCTTACTACAATACCGCAGTCCATCACTTTAACCATTACACCACAAGGACACCCCCTTTAACCTTTTACATACAAAATATACATACCAATGGTATTAAAAAGAAAGAAAACACAAATGTATTCCATCAACTAAAAATATGCATATATTGCCCTATTAAAAAGTAGCATGTGGAAGCAGTACAAAAATGGCAAAAGCTTACTTGAGGAGGAAGGTAAAATAGCCATGTGGCGTTACCAATCCCGAACAGGATCCCAGACAGTGTCTCTCCTGTTTAAAGAACAGAAGCAAAATAAGTTGAGAATGGGTTTCTGTGACTGTCATATGACACCCCATGGGCCCCCAGTGGACATACCCATTCACTAAAGGAGCTAATTATTTATAGTTTCTCTATATGTCTTTTTGGTAGTTAGAGTATTAATTCTCTGCAGACTACTTTTTAGTTGTAAGTTTTGAAGAGAAAAATCACAATGTCAGAATAAATAAAAAGTTCTGGTTGATTAAAATAAGTTTGAGTTGAAAGAAAAATATCTTATTCTCCCTTTTATCTAAATGAATGACTTAATTACCAGACAGATTTCAACAGTTTACTAAAGGTAAAAGATATTGACATTTTTGTTTGTAAAAATGAAAAAGTTTATACTTGTTTTTATTCTTAATGCAATTATTGATTTTTCTTTTTAACTATTCATTATTGATATTTAAAAATTCACCCCATACCTCTTAAATATTTAAAGTGGAAAAAACTGATTAAACTACCAATCCATCTTTAAGGAAATCAATTTAAAATTTGTATACTTAACATATTTTATTGCTTTTTAAAAAATGGTTATTCAATCCATCTACTAAATAAGTACATACATATAATATACAATTTTACCAGTTTTTGAATATACATATATATATATATATATATATATATATATATATATATATATATATAAATAGTTGCTCAATCCATCTACTAAATATGTACATACATATAATATACAATTTTACCAGTTTTTGAATATATATATATATATATATATATATATATATATATATATATATATATATATAAGATCCTCCAGAAATGTAGTTTCAGATATGTAAGAAAAGACATAAATTTTAAGTCATAAATTTTTAATGTCTTATCTTGTATCAAGTGTGTTGAAGTATGTGATAAATAATCTAAATCAAGATAAGGTATAGCCATTAACAATACAAATGAATTATTTAACTTTGAAAAAATTTGTAATATTATAAGTCCCAGTTGCAAATGTTTTCTTTTTTTCTATTGCTCGCTGTTTGGTCTGATCTGCTGTAATCTTCTTGTGACACAAAACACAAAGTGTTCTGAAATTGTCAATATCACATTGACCACCTCCTTTGTAGACAGCTTGGATGTGATCCGCTTGCCAAAACTAATAAAATAAAAATATAAAAACCAGGAAAGAATTAAAAATTTTTTTTTTTAAATTAAAGGCTGACTGATACATTTTTGTATTTGTTGATTAAAAATGGTATTTGATATATAAATTTTACTAAACTTTAGCTTTTTATTGAATTAGTCTTATCAAGATAAAAACAATTAATAGTATACATATGCCTAATTTTTTTGACATTTTTTTAAGTGAATATTTCAGAAATAGACTATTATCTCTTAAATACTTTACTGAGTAAATTCATCAGTTCATATATATATATATATATATATATACATTTACCAAAATCAGTTGAAACCAAATGATGCAAAACTTTACAAAAAAAAAAAAAAAAAAAAAAAAAAATAATTAAAGAAAGTACTTTGATTAAGTAGTTTGCATTTAAATGAAAATTTTAAAATACAATTCTGAATTTAATCCTCCTTACCATCCCTGCAGTGGGATTCTTGACAATAGCTTCTTTTTGTTTAGCAGTTAGTCCATTAAGTTGGCTTGATTGCAAGATTTTCACACGAATTTTTAGATCAGGTTGGCTCCTATGCAATAGGAAACAAAAAAAGATGTTAAAAATCAAAATTCAACTTGAAAGAAATTAATATATAATAAGTAAAATGTGCTAATATGATGCAGATGCTGAAAAATTTTCTTTTTCTTTTAGAATTTTAATTGAGTTTCTTTTTGAAAGATCAAAGAAACTTGTGAAAAAATATTGTGCCAAGTATGTTGAAGTATGGGATGTATAATAAAAGTAGCATGTCTGCTATATTCTTTTCTTGGTCAGGCAGAGAACTTTTCAGCACTCATTTGAGTTATTACAAGAACTAAAAAAAACAACATTAAACAAGAATATTTTAACATAAATAGATTTAAAAATTAATGCAATGGTAAAATTAATCTTATTGTATAAAGTAATGTCAGTAAAATAAGCAGGACACATAGTGTAATGGTTATAAGCGTTGGTTCCCTAAGCTTCTAAGGAGACAATCATCTGGAGGTTGCAAGTTCAATCCTGACTGCAGGCGAGTAACAATACAGGAATACTTAACAATTGTAACAGGTTATGGCTAATGGAATCAGAACAGCCCTCCCCCCAATTCAATAAAGAATGTAGTTTGAAGTTCCATGTAGTTCGACAAACACCTGAAGAAGGCTAGAGGACATATTGGCCGAAACATTGTGGAAATAACAATAAAGATGAAGACAATAGTCCAAAAACCCTTAATGATAAAAAAGGCTGTTTGCATTTTACATAATGCTAAAGCACTTGGGAAAGGTGTGAATTCAACTATTCTCCCTCCAGCTGTGGGTAAATAGTAGGGTAGACTGGTGTCTTTAACCTTGGTATGGCAATCAAACTAGGAGAAAGAAAACTCTGAATTTTAACCTCTTAAAAACTCTGCTTAAATAGATTGCAGTTTTTAGAACTTACATGGCAATTCTTTCCATTACAATTACCATAAATTACAGCAACCTTTTAAGCCTGAAAAAAAAAATCTACAAAACTAGGGGCCAAGGGTTAAAATCTAAACATTTACCACAGAGTGGTAAACTAGTGGAATAGTACTAACAATCAATATAAATCACTTATTGTAACTTTAGCAGACGGCCACAAATATTTCTAATTTAAAGTCATGTTTGGAGAACATATTTAATAAATTAACACAGAGATTCATATAAAATAATAAAAGGTTAATACAAATTAAATGTTATATTAACACAATATCACACAACATTTCCATATGATGCACTGACTATAAACAGTAATTAGAACGTCACAGTAGCCTGCTGAATGTTTGGGAATCAATCTATAGGTATAAACCAGAAGTCTGAGCCAAAATTTTTTTAGGTCTGCTAACACTACAATTTACACTAGGTCTGCTAACACTACAATTTACACTAGGTCTGCTAACACTACAATTTACACTAGGTCTGTTAACACTACAATTTACACTAGGTCTGCTAACACTACAATTTATGCTAGGTCTGTTAACACTACAATTTACACTAGGTCTGCTAACACTACAATTTATGCTAGGTCTGTTAACACTACAATTTACACTAGGTCTGCTAACACTACAATTTACACTAGGTCTGCTAACACTACAATTTACACTAGGTCTGCTAACACTACAATTTACAATAGGTCTGCTAACACTACAATTTACAGTATCTTATTCTAACTCTGTTAACAGATGATTAACACAGGGAAAAGTATAGTACAATAGATGACAGCATCATGCAAAACATTTTTGAGGATATAGGCCAACTTAAGAAACTAACAAACTTCAGGACTCTATAATAGCCAAACCTTTCCCCAGCCTGCAATATTAAGATACAAAAATAGTAGCAGTACATGGTTTTAATAAATGTTGTTTATGCCCTCATAACAAATTAAAGTGGAAGGGCAGTAAGCGAAATTGGTCTGGCTAGACAGAGCAACATTAGAGACAACTGATTGATTTTAATGACATTTCAACCCATCAAGGATTATTTTATGTCCAGAGGTTAGGCAATTGCTTACATTTTTATTTATTTACTTTTTGTGTAGTTGTTTCTTAAGAGTTTGTTTTTTCACAAGTTCCTATCAAATACAAATAATTTTTAAACAGATCTATTTAACCCATAGGTGGGATACTAACAGGCACTACCACTCTGGGTCAAAGTGGACCTGGGAGTAATGGTAATGAAGGGATACTCCAGTCTTCAGATATCCAGAATTGGAGCCTTTCCATCAGATACAGTTTAGTTTAGTATCATACTTAGGACCCCCCTCCTTTTTTGGGGGAGGGTCTTATTCATCTGCAAGGGATACAGTCAGTGTATTTTAAGCCCCACTGACAGAGCAAACAAAAGTAAAAGGATGAAAGGAGAATTTAGTGGTATTAAATTCTAAATTAGATATTTTAATTTTTTTAATATTTTGAATTTTATAGAAGGATCTGAACTATCTATATGAAAAAAAAAAATGGTTAGCATAAAACTTGATTTGGTTTCTTTGTTTAATGGCATATCAACTTTTGTGGGTTACTTGATGCCAAAGAAAGCCATCCTTGTAGAAGAACAGTAGTGGTACTATTTAAGTCATAGCTGAGGGAGATAAAGGTTTTGTTTGGTTTCTTTGTTTAATAGCATATCAACCTTTGTGGGTTATTTAATGTCAAAGCCATCCTTGTAGAAGAAAAGAAGTGGTACTATTTAACCCATAGCTGGAGGGATAAGGTTTGGTTTGGTTTCTTTGTTTAATGGCATATCAACCTTTGTGGGTTATTTAATGTCAAAGCCATCCTTGTAGAAGAAAAGAAGTGGTACTATTTAACCTATAGCTGGAGGGATAAGGTTTGGTTTGGTTTCTTTGTTTAATGGCATATCAACCTTTGTGGGTTATTTAATGTCAAAGCCATCCTTGTAGAAGAAAAGAAGTGGTACTATTTAACCCATAGCTGGAGGGATAAGGTTTGGTTTGGTTTCTTTGTTTAATGGCATATCAACCTTTGTGGGTTACTTGATGACAAAGCCATCTTTGTAGAAGAACAGCAGTGATACTATTTAATCCATAGCTTTGTAAGAAAAGTTCATACCATTCTCAAGAGTAATAAACTGAAAGTAAATGTAACAGCATAACTGGAGTAAAACCTACTTACGCTGAGGCCACATTTCACCAATTTAGTCATTATATCATGAGGACTACACTTAGCATAAACTTTAAACTTGGTTAATCAAATAAATGGGGGAAAAAAAAAAAAAAAAAAAAAAAAAAAAAAAAACTTACTTTATTTCTTGGAAAAGTGACTCTGCATCCAAACTACATAACTGGCAAATACCATGCTCAATTTGAAATAACTTTTCGCGACAATAGCCTTGTTTTGTTTTCATCTATAAAAATAAAAAGCAACATTTTCATTTATTGAAATATTTTTTAAAAGTATAAAATTTGTGATTGATTACTGGATTACAGTTAAAAAACTCAACAAAATACCACTACAGAAAATCAGAAATTGAAAATATGAGCATCACTGTACAGTTTTGCTATTTCTAGTTATATGTATAAAAAGAAAATGGAAAAAAGAATTTGGTGATATTTACCAAATAAATATCCATGCAATCATAGGAGCAAAACCTTGTATTCCAAGCATTCTCTGCCTTCTTTATGGTATCTTCATTTATAAGTTTGTTATCATACGGTTTCTGGCAGTTAATACACAATGGAACACCATCTGAATTTAAAGCCTTAGAAAGAAAGAAATTGTATTAAGCATTACAATATATTAAGACCAATACTGAAATTACATTACAATTTCATAGCAAAAATATAAAAACTAATATCAGATATATTCACTGATAGTTGATATCAAGTTTAATTATTTTTCAGCAGGCAATATCTTAAAGTTAATATTCTTAAATAAGATTTTTTTTTGCATTAAATTTATCAAAATAACAAAATAACTCCTCCTATTAGCCTATGTACTATTCAAATATTGAAATTCAAACTTTCATAATCAACAGAATGCTTACTCTTCCATTTATACAATGTCATTACTGTTTGTTACTAAATATTACTGATCAACATATACAAATAAAAAAGCAAAGACTCGGCTGAAAAGTGATCTAAGGGGCAATGAAGATGAAAATACCTAGAAGCTGAAATATGATGATTTTTTAATCATGAGATTTTAAAACAAAGTGATAAGTATTGATCTGGCTGCCTGTAATCTTGTTCAAAAGCTAATTCAAAAATAATTTCAGTTAAAATTGCACATCGAATTGCTTCTTCTATTTTCTTAACATTAGGAACAAGATTAGTGCCAACTTGAAAAAGCAAATAATTAATTCTATTTGTTTTTCTACATTTAAAATTGTAAATTTTCATCTATCCCCAGTTATATGGTTCCAGTTAAAAAAAAAAAAAAGAAATACTTTTTACTGTAGAATAAAGCATTAAAATATTTGTGTTACTGAACCAAGTTCCTGCAGTTCTTTAAACCCCCATTAGTTAAGACTTATTTCCTTATCTGTACATTAAATTCATATTTATGCAAATATGTACAGTTTATAAATTAAACTCAATTAACTAAGCAACTATTACACCTTAATATAACACAAACAAGTTTAAATTAAACAAATCTTTTACTCACTTGAACAATTCCTTTTGTGATATTAAAATCCTTTTCCTTTTTACTTTTTTCTTGAGAGAAATCAACAGTTAATTCATCTGACATTTTTTTGTTTGAAATCAAACGAATAGAACCTTGTGTCTTCTGAGCATTAAACAATGAAGTCTGAGCAACAGCTTCCTACAAAATATAAACAAATTATTTTAACTTTCTATAAGATATTCTTGAAGAAAATAATTAGCATATAGTTGTCAGTAGTTGATATATTCAGAAAAATTCCATGAAAAGAAAAATTGAATAACTATATCAGTTTGAAGAAAATTATTTTGAATCAAATTTACAATAAATCCTATTTTGAGCAATTAATGAATATATGTAGAAATCTTTAAAGAACACAATATTATTATTACTTATAACAATTAGGAAATCATGAAATTTGTTAGCTGCATTTAATATATTATGAGAGAGAGAGAGAGATATTAGAATATTTGTAAATTTAAGTTGCAATTAAAATAAAAAATTAATTCCTAAATTTTGTTATTTCTGTAAAATAATATCACAAAAGGGGAAATCACTTTTTCTTAAATTCTTGTTGTTTTGTTATTACAATTTTCACATGAACAAAAATTATGTAAAAAATGAAATATAAATCATCACTTTACAATGATTGATAGTAATTTTGAATTGAATATCTGAAAAATTTGTTAATTCTGCTTCCGACAAAACCAATTCTTTAAATATTAATTATCAAAAATGTAATTCTCTAAAAGGCAAAAAAAAAAGAATACAGAATTAACAAAATCAACAGCATTCATCTTAATTTTTTTTTAAAAGGATGTTGTTATTGTTGTTGTTGGCAGTGATGAGGATGAAGTTGAATTAGAACAATTAAAGGAAAAAGAATTAAAAGAAAAATAACTTTTTTCTATTTAATCCTTTTACTGTTCAAGGCAAATTAGGGGCTTCTACTTACATGTTTGCACAAGATTTTATCCTTTAATCTAAATGCTTTTTGAAAGCCACCTATGAGGCCCTCAAACATATCACAGAAAACACCGAGAGTCACATGTGGCTCTCAAAACAATGAAAGGGTTAAAATATTCAAATCTTTTCTTTACCTTAGATAAATGACGCTGCACTGAAAAGCTCTTATCATGACGACGCATTTCCTCATAAGCCAAGATTGGACTCCTAAATATCATCTTATGTTTGCTGATAAATCTCTGTTTAGTTTCTGTTAAACTAAAGAAATTAAATAAATTTTTTAAATGAACGTTTTTTGTTAATATCAAATTCAATTTCAAACATTTATTTTCTGGGAAACAAAATTCTAATTTATTCAAAAGATTATTCAGACAATAGAACACCGTTTTGTTTTGTTTCAACCAGTACATTCTCCAGCCCTCTTCAGATCCATAAGAAAAGAGATTTTTGTTTAAGTGTTACAAATAAATTCTTGAGTGAAGAACAAAAATAAATTTGTCTGAATAATTCTTTGAATATTAATGACACATCTTAAAATTTTAGACCAAAAATTTCCAATTCAAATTTAAATCAATTCCATAATAATATAACTTAATTAACTTACCTATTCCATTCACGAACAAATCGATGAATAAGTTTTAAATTATGTGGGTGTTTCATAAAATTAGGCAAAAATAAATTTGTCTGAATAATTCTTTGAATATTAATGACACATCTTAAAATTTTAGACCAAAAATTTCCAATTCAAATTTAAATCAGTTCCATAATAATATAACTTAATTAACTTACCTATTCCATTCACGAACAAATCGATGAATAAGTTTTAAATTATGTGGGTGTTTCATAAAATTAGGCAATTCGGAAAAATTATTCACTTCAATGTCTTGGGGTAAAAAGTTGGCATTCAATGGATTTTTATCCTGTTATTTAAAAAATAAATAAAATGTTTCACATATTTTTAAACAGATTTTTCATTCTAAATTATGTTTAGTTAGAATTACAAGAAAATAACAAATTTGTATCATAAAAAATGAAAATAAAACCTACAAATGAAGTGATGTAGAAAAATCTAAAAATTTAAATTAACGATCTAACAATTTACACATTTGTTTTTTTATCAAGATGTTTAGTCCTAACTAAGCAATAAGTCTAATGTAATTATTTTACATCTCCAAATTGTTAGTCCTAACTAAGCAATAAGTCTGTAATTATTTTACATCTCTAAGTTGTTAGTCCTAACTAAGCAATAAGTCTAATGTAATTATTTTACATCTCCAAATTGTTAGCCCTAACTAAGCAATAAGTCTAATGTAATTATTTTACATCTCCAAATTGTTAGCCCTAACTAAGCAATAAGTCTAATGTAATTATTTTACATCTCCAAATTGTTAGCCCTAACTAAGCAATAAGTCTAATGTAATTATTTTACATCTCCAAATTGTTAGTCCTAACTAAGCAATAAGTCTAATGTAATTATTTTACATCTCCAAATTGCTAGTCCTAACTAAGCAATAAGTCTAATGTAATTATTTTACATCTCCAAATTGCTAGTCCTAACTAAGCAATAAGTCTAATGTAATTATTTTACATCTCCAGATTGTTAGTCCTAACTAAGCAATAAGTCTAATGTAATTATTTTACATCTCCAAATTGTTAGCCCTAACTAAGCAATAAGTCTAATGTAATTATTTTACATCTCCAAATTGTTAGTCCTAACTAAGCAATAAGTCTAATGTAATTATTTTACATCTCCAAATTGTTAGTCCTAACTAAGCAATAAGGCTAATGTAATTATTTTACACCTCCAGATTGTTAGTCCTAACTAAGCAATAAAACTAATGTAATTATTTTACACCTCCAGATTATTAGTCCTAACAAAGCAATAAGGCTAATATAATTATTTTACATTTCCACATTGTGAGTTCTAACAAAGCAATAATGCATTTCCAGTAAGACATTTTTTTGATCTGAAGTCTGAAAATTCAAATTCAATATAATTAGATATGTTTTGCAGCAATATGGTTTCCCTGTTTGTTTATTTTTAGAGATCCCTTCTTATCTTTCTCCCCTCTTTACTTTTGAATAACATTTTTTTTACATGACAACCTTCTTCCAATAAGTGTATATCAAATTTGGTAGTTCTATATCAAACTCAAAGGACAATCTTTTTTAAATTATTAATCAGCCCAGTCTGCATCCCTGCAGAGGGGTAAGACGCCTCCCCACAATGAGTGTCCTAGATATGACACAAAACCATCTCAGCCCAGTTGGCTAGGGCTGTAGATTACACTGACTGTATCTCTGCAGAGGGGGTGAGACCTCCTCCACCCAATGAGTGTTCTGCTTATGACACTAAACTACATCTGATGGTGAGGCTCTAGTTCTGGAATTTTGGGGAATGTAGAATATTCCTTCACTGCCATTACTCCCAGGTCCACTCTGACCTGGAGTGGTAGTACCTATTAGGTTCCCATTTATGAGCCAAATAGAAATATTTAATCATTTTCTATACTTGAAGCCATTTAACTGTGTACAAACAAATGACTGTTAAATTGAATTATCAGTTTTACATAGCAATATTTGAAACTATTTAACTGTGTGCAAATAAAACTTAGTGTTTGATAGCAATCCTTGAAACCAATTAACTGTGTGCAAACAAATGAGATCTGGCTCATGTTAAAATCGTTACCTAGAGACTATTTGTTTACAAATCATACATATTTAATATAGAATTAACTTAAATCGCGAGTCAAAAATCTTCTACTAAAGTTTCACCTTAACGGATCATCAGGAAGCCTAACCTTTTTTCTTTTTCCCCTGGGCGGTAATTCGAGGTACTTTTATCTCTTGTTACTAACCAGGGGTTTTTTGTTTTTTCCGATACCGTGAATACTGGTAGATATTAGATTAGTAAATATTTAATATATATATGTATAAACAGAATTTAGTATTAAATAATCTACAAGGGGTGGTATGCCATAAAACACAACCAACCGATCAATTATCAATATATAGAGTGACCACAAAAATACTCCAAAATCATGCTGGATATGGTACAGAGTCTGGACTGATCTAGATTACCACAATGATGTTTACCAAGTAATGGGTGGGGTACATACGAGGATCATTAAATAAGTTTCCAGACTTTTTCGTATGGGCACTTTTATTGATAGTACACACATGAAATTCTAGTCCCCTTCGAAGTAATCTATTCTGGCTGCAATGCACTTGTACCGTTCCAACAACTTCTTCAAGGCCCAATGGAAGTCTTCTTGTGTGAGTGCGTATTTTTTCCAAGTTTAAAACACAATTTTATTGCATATTGTTCTTCCTCACATCCAGATTGCATTTTTGAAATTCACCAGCTGTGACAATCAGGCTTTAGTAGGGTGTATTCCAATTCCTGCTGTAGCTGTTCATTTGAACATGAAATCATAAATATTGGTCAGTCATCTCATAAGATGTATAGCAATAACATACTGAATTTTCAAGAGTCTACGACAATTTTAAATGCCTGTACAAAAAAGTCTGGAAACTTATTGAATGCACCATGTATGTCTGTGATACCAACTGATACCACTTAAAACTTTGTGAGATTATGCAATTGTAGCCACCAGTAAAGTTATGTTCTATATATGTTTGAAATTAAGGAGTATTTTCGTGTTCACCCTGTAAATTAGGTAATATGATTTTATAGATTACCTAATTAGTCCTTTATAAAGATCATAATGAAATGAAACATCTTTTAAAGGCATGAAGAAATAAAAATGGTTAATATAAATTGAAATAAGGATGATAAGAAAAAATTCTTGATGCTAATAATTATCATCTCATCAAAAATATTGAAAATTTTACTCATACAATTAAAATTCCAGAATATTAAACATTTTTGACAAATTAATTTATTAAATCAAAAGTTAAATTACATAAAGTAGAAATAAATTTATTCAATTTAAAGAAATTAACAAAAAGTTTTTATATTCTTACTTGATCAAAGAGATGCAAACGACTTGTAAACTGACTGCAGCAGTACATCAAGGTGTCATATTTGACAGTTTCTTCTATATCAACAGATAAGTCATCATTCATTGAATGATTAATATTAAAATCTGCAATGAAATATTTAAAACAAATTTTTAACAATTCAAGGTAATTTTAAATGGAAACAAGTTTAAAGAATCATTAAAAAACTGTATAATTGTATACAGTGAACAAAACTGTAAAGTTTAGTATGAGATTTTTAAAGGAGTTTTTATTATTCAATGATTTTTTTCTTACTATACCCACATTGTTATAATCATGTAGTTATATTAATTCAAAATTATAATCTAATGTTAATAAAAATTAATCATCAAAAATCAACAAAAAGAAAAAGATTAAAAACTTTTACATTCTCTTTAATCATATGTCAAACTTTTCATGAATGCAATAATAAAAGAATATTTTGTATAACCAAAAATTTTAATCTCTAAGAATCTTATATCTTAATCTTTAAGAATCTATAATTTAACTAACATTAATGTATAAAGAAAATAAAATGGATAATGAATATAATAATTAGACTACAATCTTAGAATAAAATGGCATACAATCCAGTTAAATTGGTTGCCACCAGTTTTTAAAGAAAAAAATATCACAAAACATTATTTTCTACCTGATACATCTAAGGAATCTTTTGACTCTTGAACAACTTCACATGTTGAATTGTCAAAATCAGAAGTGTTTTTTTCATCAAAAGAAATACTTGAATGAGAATAATCAGCATCATCACTCATTTCATGATGAGAATTAATTGAATTTTCTGCCTCGGTTTCATCATCCATTGATAAATCAATTTCACAGGGTGAATTAAATCCTTTACTTTTTGGTAGAATTGGAGAAGATTCAAAATTATCTTTCCAAGTTTTACGAAATGTAAACTTCTGCTTAGACACTGATCTTTGAAGTGTTACTTCTTGATCAATTGTTGTATCATTTAAATCAGGACTAGAAGTATTGATTTCATTCAAGGTTTGATCACATTTTGTAGAGGAAGTGATTTCATTTTCCAAATCTAACACTGACAATTCGTGATGTTCATCATTAAAATCTTTTTTCCCAATTTCACACATTTCACAAATTGTAATATCTTTATGATTTAAAAAAGTACAAGCAGGACAATTCCATTTTGTGTTGGTAGATGGTGGATTATCCTCAATTATATCTGTAAACCTGTCATTCAGTTTTGATTTTGATTTTCTAAACTTTGAGCATTTTTTAAAAAATTCAAGTTTTACAGATTTAGATTCAACTTGATGTTTACTGGTGTCTTTAGATGTGTTTGATTTGCTTTTTGCTTTTGGTGATATCAACTGAGTAAACTCTGATTCTTTTGGAAAGTTCTGAGAATCAGATATGGTAACTGGGCTGGTAGAAAGTTTAGTCTTCTTATAAGGAGATTCTCTAAAAGTTGAAGAATCACTGGAATCATTTGGTCTCTTTTGCTGACTGAAAATTTTCTTTTTTTCTTTATTTGCTGGTGAGTTTAATGAATCTGTCCCCAAAGAATCTCCCTTAATTTTTGATATTGTTTTTTTTTCATTGTTTAATGAAACATCAGATCCAAGTGGCTGGAAAAATTGCAAAATTGACTTTTGGTCTGAAGGTTCCTGTAATAATAATAATAATAATAATAATAATAATAATAATAAACAACAAATAAATCAAACTTTAATGAGGAAAATTTAATTTGAAATCAGAAATACAAATAGATTATAAAATGAAACAATGAATTTAGAAAGACTAGAAATTGAAACAGAATTTTTTTGTTTGAGTTTGAGTTTGAGTTTTGTTTAACGGCATATCAACCCCTGTGGGTCATTTAATGCCAAAAAGGTTATTTTGAATTTCAGTCATTAAAGTAGCAGTTCTATTGAGATGTTTGGTTATATCTTGCTGAAAAAGTTGCTTTCTTTTAGAAAATTAAAAATGTTTTCAGGGTTTGTATTCTTAAAGATGTCCCCCAGGTTTCTTGCTTGATAGTACTTGGTACGGATATGTTTAAGGTTGTTACAATTTAGAAGGATATGTTTGGTTGTGAGTTGTACTTTGCATGATGGGCACACTGGGGCATCCTCCCCTTTTAACAGGTGTGAATGAGTAATGTGGGTGTGCCCAATACGCAATCTGGCAAGTATTACTTCTTCTCTTCTGATGCTTCTGTAGCCTGTTGGCCACTCTCCGATAGCTTCTTGTATTTCATGGAGTTTGTTTTGGGTCTGATTGTCCCATGATTTCTGCCATTTGTCTGATATAAATTTCTTTATGGTTGGTTTTAGATCTGTATATGGGATTTTTGATTTGCACATATCAATTTGAAGAGCTTTTTTTGCAGCTTTGTCTGCTTTTTCATTTCCTTGGATGCCAATGTGACTTGGTATCCAGGTGAATATGATGTTATTATTTTTAGAGAGGGTGTTTAGTTTGTTTAGGAGCTTTGTGATCAAGGGGGATGATGTATCTCTGTTCTGTATTGCTAGTAGGACTGATTTGGAGTCTGTGTATATGATAAATTTGGAAGCTTTATGATTTGCTATGATATTCATAGCTAGATCAATGGCTGTGGTTTCTGCACTGTAAATTGAAGCTTCATTAGGTAGGCGTTTTAGGGTTTCTTTTTTTTGAGAAATAGCAGCACAACCTACTTTTTTTCCTTGTTTGGATCCGTCTGTATAGATGTGATAGTGATCTGGGAACTTATTTTGTATTTTTATGAGTTTCTCTTGATAAGTGATGGGGTGTGTTTTTATTTTGGGTAACTTAGCCAGTTCTAAATTTATAGTTGGTTGCCTTATGGTCCATGGTGCCGTTTTGGAGAGTATGGTATGGTGTACTATTTTAGTGTTGATTTTGATTTCGTTGAGGAGGTCACTTATTCTTAAGCTAAAAGGTCTGATTTTTTTTGGGTTATTTTGATACAGGTTTTCATATTTTGTTTTGCCGGTGTAGTCATAAGCAGGATTTTGTGGACAGGAGATGAGTTTGATGTAGTACTGTAGTGCTAATTTTTGTCTTCTTAAATAGAGAGGGGGTTCGTTTGCTTCTATGTATAGACTTTCCTTTGGGGAAGTATTAAAGGCTCCTAAAGTAAGGCGAAGTCCTTGGTGGTGTATTGTTTCCAGTCGTTGTAAGTAGGATTTTCTGGCTGCTCCGTATATAAAGCAGCCATAGTCAAGTTTTGATCTTATTAGAGATCTATATAGCTTGATAAGTGTCTTTCTATCAGCACCCCAGTCTGTGTGGGCTATGGCTCTCAATAATTGCATGGCTTGATTGCATTTTATTCTTAGCTTTTTTATATGTGGGATAAAGGATAATTTAGAGTCAAAGATAATGCCAAGGAATTTATGTTCATCTGTTATGGGTATTTCAGTGTTATTTAATGTAAGTTTAGGGTGGTTGTGCATCTTGTGGATTTGACAGAAGTGTACACATTTTGTTTTACTATTTGAAATTGTAAATCCATTTTCTGTGGTCCATTTTTGGATTTTATTTATGCATTGTTGTACTTTCCTTTCTATGGTTGTCATGTTTTTTGAATTATAGCAGATGAGGAAGTCATCTACATATAATGACCCTTTGATTTCTGGAGGGAGGCAGGATGTTATGCTGTTTATTTTTATTATAAATAGGGATACTGATAAAATACTGCCCTGAGGAACTCCCACCTCTTGTGGCTTCGAATCAGAGTATGTGCTGCCAATCAGTGTCCTGAAAGATCGGTCTTCAAGAAAGTTTTGGATGAAGATGGGAAGTCTACCTTGTAACCCAAAGTTTTTAAGGTCTTTGAGAATTCCGTATGGCCACGTTGTGTCATAGGCCTTTTCAAGATCAAAAAAGACTGCCACCAGGTGTTCCTTTTTTATGCATGTTTCTCTGATTAGAGTTTCTATATGAACCACCTGGTCCATTGTGCTTCTTTTTGTTCTGAAGCCTGCTTGTAGGTTTGAGAGCAGTTTATTTGATTCAAGAAACCATATTAGTCTTTGGTTTATCATCCTTTCTAAAGTTTTGCATGCACAACTAGTTAGGGCTATGGGCCTATAGCTGGTGGGATTTGTTGGGTCTTTTTGTTTTTTGAGGATGGGGATGATTGTAGCTTGCTTCCATAAAGTAGGGATATTGCCTGAGATCCAGATATTGTTATATATGTTTAGGAGATATTTCTGGGAAATTGAAGGTAATTCTTTAAGAAATGTGTAGTGGATTTCATCTGGACCAGCAGCTGAGTTATTGGATTTGGATAATGAATTTTGGAGTTCATCTAGGGTGAAAAGTTGGTTGTAGCATTTAGTATCGTCAGAGGTGAACTTTATTTTGTTCTTTTCTTCTTTGATTCTGATGGAGTTAAATTTGTTGGAATATTTTTTGGTAGATGATGCTTGGGCAAAGTTTTCTGCCATCAGATTAGCTATTTGTTTTTCACTCAAAGCTTTTGTACTTCCTTGGGAGAGATGATTTATAGGAGTGTGGACAGTTTTATTTGATATTTTCTTTACAAAGTTCCAAATTGTTTTGGGATTAGTATTTGAGTTTATTTTTGCAGTGAAGTTTCTCCAGGAGGACCTTTTAGCTTCTTTAATTGTGCGTCTAGTTTTAGCTCTTTGTTGTCTATATTTGTCTAGATTTTCTGATGAAGGGTTGGTTTTAAATTTCCTGAGGATTCTTTGGTGTTCTCTGATCATAGTTTTGCACTCCTCCGTAAACCAGGGATTGTTATGTTTTGGGGATGTTGTAGTTTTAGGTATGGTTTTGTTTGCTATATTAATTAGGGTGTTTGTGAAATGTATTATAGGTTCTTCTTGGTTTGTATTTGTTTCTGGGATTAGGGTGTCAAGGCATAGTTTTTTGTAGGCTTGCCAGTTTGCTTTTTTGAAGTTCCATCGTGGGGTTTTTGAGACTGTTTGTGGGTCTGATTTTCCTGGTTTAGTATTTTCTATTATGATTGGAAAGTGGTCACTGCCGCAGGAGTCTTCATGTACCCTCCAGTTATATTCTATAAAGGTGGCTGGATCGCTGAGTGTTAGATCTATAGCAGAGAATGTACCTGAGGATGAGCTTAGGTGGGTTTGAGCTTTCCGATTGTGGAGACATAGGTTGTTGTTATTAATGATTTTTTTAAGGGTCTGACCTCTTTTGTTCGTTGTCCTGCTTCCCCACAAAATGTTGTGGCTATTGAAATCTCCCATCAATATATATGGCTTAGGGAGTTGATTTATTAAGTTATTTAGCTGTTCTTCGTTTATAGGGTCTTGAGGTGGAATGTATATAGAGCAGATGGCGGTGGTTTTGTGTAAAGTTGCTGAAATTGCTACTGCTTGTAGGGGGTGCTGATGTTGATTTTGCTTTGGGGAATGTTTTTCCTTATTAGGATTGATACACCACCCGAAGCTCTTAGTCCCGTGTCATGTATATAGTCATATTGCTCATAATTTTTCATGTTTGTTTTATCATTGCTTTTTTTGAATGTTTCTTGGAGACATATAATGGTAGGATTTTGTTCAGTTATTAACAGCTGGAGTTCGTTGTAATTTGCCTTGTAGCCACAACAGTTCCATTGGATTATCTTGTGGGTATTTTGGTATTTGGCCATAACTATTTATGCAGTGTGTGTCTTGGGTTTAGGGTGTACTATTTAATTTTTGTATTTTCGATTTTAGGTGTCGAGTCCATTTCGGTTTCCATACTTTCTATGTTTCTGGATTTATTTTTGGTTTTTGAAGGGGTGTGTTGAGTAGGTTTTTGTTTTTCTTCTTTTTCTCTGGTTCTTGAGGTTGATCGGTTTCTGTTTTTGATCGTTAGCGTTTCATTTTTTTGGCTAGAGGTTGAAGGGATGTTTTTTGATTTGTCAGTTGGAGTTAGTTGTACATTGGGTATAATAGTTTTAAGGGTTTTGATTAGTTCATGTAGGTCGTTTATTAAATTTGTTAATTCTTCTTCTATTTTTGTTGTTTTTATTTGTGTTTTTGCTTCGTTTTCTACTTGGTTTGAGGGAGTCCTGGTTACCTGAGAGAAAGTTAATTTGTTAAAGGGATTTTCTATGAGTCTTCTTGCTTCAGGGAAGGTAATGTTTTTGGTGATTTTCATTTTGATAATTTCCTTTCCCCTTTCCCAGATTTTGCAGTACTTTGAGTCTGCTCTATGATTCCCTTTGCAATTGTTACAGTTTAGGCTGTTTTTGCAGGATTCCTCTATGTGGTTTGGTTCCTGCTCTCCACATTTGACACACACTTGTTTTCTTGTGCAGTGGTGCTTCAAGTGTCCATATCTCTGGCAGTTATGACATCTTCTGGGATTTGGGATATATGTCTCAACTTTAACCACTGTATAGCCTATTTTTATTTCTAAAGGGGGTTTTGGGTTATTAAAGGTTAGAATGTAGGTATTGGTTTCAATTATTTCATTTTGTTTTTTGATTGTTATCCTTTTGACGTCTATTACATTTTTGTTTTTTTAGTTCATTTTTAATTTCCATTATTGAGCATAATGATAGCTCTCCATTTTTTATCACCCCTTTAGAGGTGTTTAATCTCTCATGGGGGTAAGCTTTTATATCTATGTTGTGGATTTTTTTTTGCTTTAATATTATTTCAGCTTGTTTTTTTCCTGTCACCTCTATAAGGATGGTTCCATTTTTCAAGTTTTTTACGGTTTTGGGTGATATTAGAGCTGAAATACATTTTTCTATGATGAAGGGGGATATTTTTGTTAGCGGTAGTTTTTCTTTTGATTCTAGAATGATGAACCTTGGATATGGCTCATCATTGTCTGAATCACATTCAATATGGGGTCTTTTTGCTTGGGTTTTTGTTTTAACAGAAGCCATAAAAGTGTTGGATGAGTTTCACTGAACATGCTCCCCACCCACCTCGGAGCCCCATATGGGGATGTGCCTAGGGGGAAACCCATTCGCCTAGCAACATCAGGGCTACATGTTCAGTATACTCATGCTGGTGATAGACGAATTAATTTTTTGTCCCTGGGTTTTCGTTCCCAAGATAACTACTTCCCCAGGGACAGAAAGGACTACGAGTCTTTCCACAGCATGATTGACCCTACAGCCATCGTCCTCATTTAGATTTAAAAAAAAAAAAAAAATCTTAGAGAGTACTGTCATGACCAGCCGATTGATCGGATCAGGCCTCTCCGACCGCCCGTCTAGCCCAGTAAGGGCCAAAGTGGTGTGTTGCAAGAGACTTGACCACTCGATTTTCAGGCCAAGTACTGCTCAACCACCAGGATCCCGTCCTTAAGCATCACGGGTCGCCACCCATGGCCAACAGGTAGCCTCGTTGGGGGGGGGGGTTTACCCCTCTGCAGAGGTGCAGTCAGCGTATTCTACAGCCCCAGCTGACAGGGCGGGAATTTTTTTGTAGTTAATAAGTATTTATAAAAGAGAACAAAAATTTATAAATCAATATAAAAAAGACTTTCAATTGAGGTTAATTTAAATCTTCAATATGAAAAATATTGAAAAATTAGAAAAGAAACATTAAATATTGTCAACACTAAATCCTGAGTAAATCTGTCTAAAACTAGATTATATATTTATTGCAAATTAAAGTAAACATGTTAAGAGCTAAAGAAAATATATTTCCTGTATAATATTTTTTCTGGATGTAATTTTTCTTTAATGTTTAAAAAATTATAACACTGATATATTCAATAATTTTATAGAAAATATCTTGATTTCACCAAATATTTTTAGAAATAAGTAAAATGACTGAACAATAGTCTAAATCAAATCTTACACTCAGCCCTACTCTTGTTCTTTCTTAGCAGTATATTTGTTTTTATTGGTTTTTTTTATATTATTAGTATAAATAACATCTTTATATTTACTTTTATTTTTAGATGCAACATTGTCAGTTACTATCATTTTATATTTTCTTTCTTTCTTTCTTAATCATGACAAATATTTTCTTTTATCTATAATTTTTAGTTACATTTAACCAGTCTTTCAATATTTCTTTATCTACACAGTTTCTGTCATAGAATAATGAATCAAATGAGCCGTGAAAAAAAAAAATACTAGTCAAAATGAATAATAATAATAATGATTAACAATGCTTCATGTGAAAATAAAATAGAAATGTTGCTTCATGTTAATTTCATCAGAGCCACAAAATGTAATTAAAGAATGAAAAAAAGGAATGTTGATAAAATATAAAGTACTTTGAGTTGA
Organism: Sepioteuthis lessoniana; assembly: GCA_963585895.1. NCBI lineage: Eukaryota > Metazoa > Mollusca > Cephalopoda > Myopsida > Loliginidae > Sepioteuthis > Sepioteuthis lessoniana. The sequence goes on from CAUZXS010000993.1 coordinate 38,666, forward strand.
TTTTTATCAATTTATGTGGCAAATGTTTAATTCCTTTGAATTCAAATCCAGGCAACTATATTTAAAATCTGTTTACCTCATTTTGTAACATGAGACTTATATCAATGGGGTCTGGACACTTATTTGGATCCCACACATCTGCATTGGAAAGAATGTCAATCTGATCCTGATTTCCTTTCTCAGCTTCCAATTTTTTTCTTTGACCATCTAAAATATTGGACACCACACCTGTCTATAGACATATAAGAATTGAAATAAATGCTTTTTAGAAAAATATATTTTTAAATATAAATGTATTTTTAGCAAATTTATATTTAAGTAAAGAAAAAATCTGTGAAATTTTTGTATTAAAAAATGGAATATAAAAGAATTTCATTTAAAAATCAGCTGGAAACTGCATTTAAAAAAAGAGGAATTAATTTTCTTTTCCAAATAAAAACTGAATTTATAATAAACTAAAAAAAAAAAAAAAAAAAAGCCATTTACCTTCCTGTTTAAAATTGACCACATCCATTCATCCATAGTCCCTTTAGCAACTAAATAATGAACAGGTAAAGAACATGTCTGTCCAATTCGATGAGCTCTGTCTTCACACTGGATCATTACTCCTGGTGTCCAGTACATTTCTGCAAACACCACCATTTTAGCTGCTGTAAATGTCAAACCCTTAAAAAAAAAAAAAAAAAAAAAAAAAATGATTACTAAAAGATAAAAAAAACCTTTATAAATAAAAATCACAATATCAAGAATAATTTTAAAAATATTTTCAATAAAAAATAATTTTGTTTTTTTATGATATAAAGCAGGTAGCAAAACTTTTTATTTTTTTTATATTGATTATAAGTAAAAAAAACAAACTACTAGATATCTTAAGAAATAGGTTCTCATTCAGTCAATGAACAAAAACAACGAAGGTGATACTTATGGGCTTCTATACATGCTAAATCAATAAACTCAAGAAATTAGTAGAGCTAAATATTTAATGTTTCAGTAAAATTTTGTTTTAATTGTTTAGCCATCTGAGAATGGCATATATTTTTTCTCACAGACAGGATTTAAAAAAATTTTAATGAAAAAGGTCATTTTTATTTTTCCTGAAGTTCCTATATAGTTTGTTAATATCAGTTTGACATCATACTAGGAAAATGTTTTTCGCAAAATTTCTAATCAACTTGTTGTGAATGGATAATATTGTCAATTAATAGAATTTTATATGGGAAGATTTAGATTTTTTTAAAAATTATTTTACAAATCATCTGGATTAGTATATTTTCTTTGTTGTTTTTATAACAATGCTTTGTCAATTGTATTTTTCATGTTTGTTCTATTTGATAGATTCTAGAGTTGTCCATTATTTTTTACGTTCCAATTGGGGCAACAATTTCATGTATCTAACAATTTGCTTTTATGGAAAAATATGAAGATAGTGATTTGAATAATTTCAGAAATTTTCAAATATATAAATAATTCTTAAACACTTTTTTTCTTTTTGAATATCTTAGATATCTAAATAATAATTTAGCTAATTAAACTGAAAAATTACCAAAACAGTAATATACTTTATTTTACAGTTTTCAGTAAATAGAATTTATTTCTAAAAATTATCTTTTAAAATACGTACAGAATATTTTAGGGAGACTTAAGTACAAATTAAGTGGTGATAACTGGAAAATTAACATTAAATAACAATTTTCTTAATTTATTTTAATTAGAGGAACATCTTAATAAATAGAGTGTTTTATTAAAAGCCATTAATAACTTAAATAGATTTAAAAAAAAAAAAAGAATAACGAGCACCAAACTTTAGTAATTAATTTTATTATATTTCTAAATAACAGAACAATCTTTTACTGTATGACTTGTATACAAGTAATTCTTGGACTCAATTTTTTTCCACTTTCAATGACACAATGTTTATAAAAATCAGATTCACTTTGATATTCATTTTGCAATTCTTTCACTTGTGATTGTCATGGGTTAGTTTTTTGATTAGTGGTAAGTGTGTACATGTATGTGTACACACAGTCATATTATAGCTTTTTGCAGTCGCAATACATTTATACTAAGCTTCACATATGCATTTGTTCATGGAGATCAAACAAATAATAATAATAGTGCACATTATATATATATATATATATATATATATATATATATATATATATATATATATATATATATATATAAATATTACATATACACACACACACAAAGGATATGTATATAAAAAAATTGTATAATATACAATATTATATATACATATATATAATACCCTAATATGTATATATACTATATGCATATGAACTAAGCTTTGCATATATATTTTTCAAAACAGATCAAACAAAATAAGCTATATATATATATATATATATATATATATATATATATATATAATATAACAGTGCTGGTTGTCACTAAATCACTTGGGTTTGTGGTGAACCATGTGCAATATAATATGGAGAGTGCTCAATATCTAGGATAGAGCTATTATATAATAATAATAATAATAATAATAATAATAATAATAAATATATATATATATATATATATATATATATATATATATATATATACACATGAGTGTATGAGAATTTCATGGAATTGAATTTCCACTTTAGTGTCTTGACATGATCTACCTATGCAGTTAATTCAAATATTACATCAGTGAATTCATTTTTTATTACTGGGTTCATTTACGCAGAGTAGAAAGTATAACAAAGAATTAAACAATGAGGATGTATTTTGACAATGTAACAGAAAACCAACAAATATGGTATCATAAGGTACTATTTACCAACCCCCTCCGCTCGGGCAGGATATGACATAAGGTCAATTTTCAAGCGGAGTTTAACAGGTTTTGAATTCAGAGTTTTCCTTCTCCTAGACTAGTTGCCTCCCCAAGGCTGAAGAACCTAGTTCGTCCTACTATTTACCCATAGCTGGAGGGAGAATAATTGAATTCATACCTTTCCCAAGGGTATTTGCCCGAAAGTGAACGTAATAGCGCGACTGGAGTACGAACTCGCGTACTACGATTCCGCAGCTCATCGCTTTAACCATTACACCACGAGGACACCCAAGATGGTATCATAAGGTACTGCTTTGTTAACAGTACAGTTGTTGTTTCCTTGCAATTGCAAGTATGTATTAACATTATCTGTTATATACTTTTGAGACAATTCAGAAGAAACAGGAAAGACTAGTGACCACTGGGAAAGACCACACAATTACTACCATGTCACAAAGAAATAGAATATCCTCCTACAATCTGGAAGTATAATAACATAAAAAACAATGCAGAGCCATCTTAATAAAATTGGTTACTTCTTTCAATAATGGCATAAATCTTATACCAAGGTGCCCGTGGTGTAATGGTTATTGTCGTAAGAAATAGACACGAGTTCAAATCCTGGACGAGACTGATTGCATTTTACATAGCACTAATACCCTTGGAAATTATTCTCCCTCCAGCTATGGGTAAATAGTAGGGCAGACTAGGTTCTTCAGCCCTAGTTAGGCAACTAGTCTAGGAAAAGAAAACTCTCAATTCGAACCTGTTAAACTCTGCTTAAAAATTGACCTTGTGTCATATCCTGCCCGAGTGGAGGGGTTGGGTAAATATGATAAATCTTATACCAAGATCGAAAATCAAAGGGATCTGGTCTCAAGATTTCACCACAGTAGATTGCTTTGGTTATCAGTTTAAAAATAGTCATTTGAATTTGAACAATATAAAATACTGTCTCAAACTTCAACTTGAACTTGATGATGTCATCCTGTTATTTAATTCAGATTTAATATCATTGAATTAATAATTCAGGTTTGGTTTGGTTTGGTTTGGTTTCCTTGTTTAATGGCATATCCACCTTTGTAGGTTATTTAATGCCAAAGCCATTCTCCTAGAAGAACTGTGGTGGTACTATTTAACCCATAGCTGGGAGGACAAGGGAGTTCATACCTTTCCCAAGGGTATTTGCCCGAAAGTGAACGTAATAGCGCGACTGGAGTACAAACTTGTGTCCTACAATTCTGCAGTTCATCACTTTAACCATTACACCACAAGGACACCCCGCTAATAATGGTACTATTTAACCCATAGCTAGGAGGATAACGGGGTTTTATACCTTTCCCAAGGGTATTTGCCTGAAAGTGAATGTAATAGGGCGACTGGAGTACGAACTCGCTAACTACAATTCCATAGTCCATCGCTTTAAACATTACACCACGAGGACATCCTAATAATTCAGGATTGAGCTTCTTTGCACATAAAGTTGATCAAATTTTTTCTTCCAATACCTAGATCAGTGTCTTCACATCATCATCTAATCAGCTAATCCAAATTTTACATCATTGAATGAACACTTCATTGCTGGGTTCATGTACACTGGCTGGAAAGTTTCAAATACAAGAAAGGATTACAGAATGCATTTTCACCAGAGATTCCTATAATGTGACAGAAAAAAAAACCCAGTGTCTGAAGAAGATTTTGTTGATGGTACAGCTATTTTTTCTTTGTAGTGTGTGTGTGTGTGTGTATATATATTTATATATTACACACACACACACGTGTCCATACATATATGTTGCACACACACACAAATTAATGCCCTAAGTTGTTTAAATATTAAGTTTTTTGAGATATTTCTACTTTTTTCAAAAATCTATTTATGATTAATTTTAAGAAAAAAATGATTATTATTAAGCAAGACAATATTTTATATCATCTTATCCAAAGTGTTTAATGATTACACAGAGAAAATATATTTTTCAAAAAATGTAATCAATTTTTTAAATGTTTATTTTTGGCATTATAAAAATCTTTTTTCTCAATTCAATAAAATTTTTAAATAAAAGACATTTCCAAATTTTTGTCTAATATATGCTCCAGAATATGTCCCTGCTTTTTAAAACTTAACATTAAGAACAGATAAATCTTAGTTATCTATCTCTTGCTATGAACATGCCATTTTAAATGATTATACTTAATATAGACCACTTATTTTCTCACCATTTTAACTATCTTTAACACATTGTATATTAACTGATCCTTTTATTTATTATAAATTTATCTCTTTCCTCCATATTACAGTGTTATGGACCAGACATTGGCCTAGCAGTTAGAGAGTTAGCCAAAGGCTCGAGTCATACCAAAGACTCAAAAAATGGTACTTGATGCCTCCTTGCTTAACAGCATTATAAGGTACGGATCAAGGGTAAAGTGGAGCAATTCAGGGAAAGGAGTAACGCCCTTCCCTACACCTTGGTGTAGTAGCTATCAAAAAGGGAGCCTTCGGGTCACCCTCGACTATGGTCGCCAACTTTACTTACTGTTTTCCTGCTTGTCACTGAGGTAATAACGTATAGTGTGAGATGCAGAATAATATTGTGTGTAAAATATTTTTATCATTTAGCTTAGAATAAATCTGTTTAATATGTTATCAACTAATTATAAAATGAGAATGAAAATTTAGACATACTACTCCAGCAGCAAGGATACTCAAAACAGCAACACATGTCTTAGGATCTGATTGAAACTGATTGACAAATGCCTGAAAATAAATAAATATAAACAAACAAATGAAACAGAAATAAATTATATAAACAAATTACTAATTTGATTAAAAAATATCTCATTAAAACTTTTTTTTTGTTCTTATTGAAATTTTGATAGCTGAATTATTCACATTTAGTTTTTTTCCAAATTAATTTTGTTTTGGATAAGAGGATAGTTTATGTATACCAAAAACATAACAAAATCTACAAAGTGTTTTTAATCAAATATATATATATATGGAAGTAAATAATGGAAATGAATCTGACAGTATGAAGAAAATAGAAAAACAAAGTAATCTAAATGTGACAAATTTATTATAATGCGAAGTTAACATTTTTATTAAGACACCCATTGTTGTTCTAGCAACACTTTTTTCCTCATCTTAAAGTCTTGGTGAAGGATTACTAAAACCGAAATCTTTTAACATTGACTTGCCATTATAATAAATTCATCACTTTTGGATTAATTTGTTTTTCTGTTTTCTTCCATACACTTGCTGTTGCAAAAACAGTAGCTGAGCTACAATCCAAGTTTTCACAAGATGAATTAATATATAGTATCAAGATATCTACAGTTATCATTTTAAAAAATATTAATAAGCTATTAATGATAGATATTCTAAAAAATAAAACCATCTGCAGATGAATAATTAGATGTATTTGTATGTATCATTCAAAATTTAATAGAACAAGGATATGATCATGGCTGGTTATTTAGGTTTTATAACATAGCAAACCTTGTAGGTAACAATTTTTAAATGAGCCAGCACTCATTTGTTTTTATAAAGTTGAATGGTTTCAAGAATAGAAAATGATTAAATACTTCTATTTGAAGCATAGATGGGGCCCTAGAGTGGACATGGGAGTAATGGCAATGAATAGGTACTCCACCATCAGATGCAGTTTAGTGTCATATCAGGACACTCATTGGGGGAGTATTCTACAGCCCCAGCTGACTGGGATAGATGTGATCATAGGTTATAAATAAGGAAAAAAATGAACAAAAAAGTTCTATATATTTGAACTTCTTATGAAATGTTGATCGTAGACTGGTTAAATTGTTGACAAATGTTCTAAATTTTAAAAATTTTGATAGTTTTCTTTTTTATTTGAGAATTAGATATTCAAACTTTAAATCTATCAAATGAATCTGTTCAATTCATTCCTTAAATTATTTTTCTTATTAATGATGAAAAAAGAACAACTTAGACTTTACACTAATTAGAAATAAAGGATAAAATTCAATTTAAAGAGATACAAATAAAAGGTAATCTGAAATTCCAATAATACAACTGTTAATTTATATTTAAAAGTACTTTTCAATTCAATATTTACATTTTTTTATCATATATATTATTTTTTCAATAATATATATGATAACCAGACAACATAAGAATAAAATTTTATCACTTTATTAGATTAATATAATAAAAAAAAAATCAGGTTTTAAAATATAAATTTTTTTAGTTAAAATCACTCCAGGTGAAGATTGGGATTATATATTTAAAGTATCTTTTGAAAAAATAAAAATTGGTATATTTTACTGGTATAATAAAGCTTGAAGAATGTTTCTTACTTGTCGATCAGAAGGATGTGTTGAACCATCAATACGTATAAATTTGACTTTCAAGTCCCACAAAATCTGTGATATTCCATCCATCATATCATAGTGGTAAGCAAAAATTAGGAACTTTAAATCATTATTAGTACACAACATTTTAATATAGTCTTGCACAGGGCCAATCTGCAATATAAAAAATTTTAAACATATTTAATTAAGATAACTTTTTAAAAATATTTAAACATATTCAATTAAGATAACTTTTCTAAAAATTTTAAACATATTTGATTAAGATAACTTTACAATTTTTCAAGATAATATATTGTGAGATTTTATATTTTCAGCAATAAAAACAGGAAAAGTTTTTTTTAATCTTTTAAAACATCAAGTAAAGAAACACTAATAAATTTCAAATCATTAAAATGAACTAGAAAATCCATATATGCAATTATGAATTTTAACATAATAGAAAAATGTAAATATTTTCAAACAAGGAAAACACTGAATGTACACTAAAATTTTTTTTCTTATAAAATATTCCAGCCAACACTTTTGGAAAAAGTATAAAGAAAAAATTAACAATTCAAGCAAATCTGGTAGAAAAAAAAATTTAGTTACCTTTGCTTCCCCGCTAAGTTTATAAAGTCCTTGAAAACTCTTAAGGATTTCAAATGGTATGTATGGTTCTGTAGAACAATTGGTTTCAAAATTAGTTCCAGGCTCCTTACAAGCATTTTTCTTATTTCTCAATTTAGGTTTTAATTCTTGGAAGAGGCTAAAAATTTCCTAAAAGAAAAATTTTATTGAAATATATTTTCATGTCAAATTGTTTTAGAAAAACAAAGAAATGAACAAATAAAAATTTTGAAAAAAAATGTTTTTATGCTATTTAACAGTCAAATAGTTGATACAAAGTTTTCCAGTATTTTTTGATGAAATCTTTTATTTATATAAGTTCATAGAATTTATTCGGTCTTTATTTTCTATCACACTGGCCTAGTGGGTAGAGTGTTGGCCAATGGCCTGGGAGACCAGGGTTCAGTCCCACGTCACCTCATATCAAAGACTTAAAAAATGGTACTTGATACCTCCTTGCTTAACACTCAGCATTATAAAGTATCAAGGGTAAAGTGGAGCAATCCAGGGAAAGGAGTAGTGCCCTCTCCTACACCTTGGTGTAGTAGCTATTAAAAAGGGAGCCTTCTGGTCACCAACTTTACTTTTACTTACTTTTACTCACTTTTCAGGTAAATCTTGTATAACCTCACAAGAAAATGATTCTAGTTTTCATTCAATTTTGAAGGGTTTTTAATATTTTGAATTTAGTGAGAGTGCTGCCCAGATGAGATGTGTTGCACTGCACAAAATAAGAAAATATGCCACATGTGGAAGAACTTCCAACATGAGTTCCCTGATTATTTACAGTATTGAATTTGCAGTATGAGAACAGGTATTGTAATAAATCAAACTCATTAGTCAACTTAACTGTTCAAAAAACGTTTTTTTCTTTTCTAATAAATCATTCAAACAGGCCAATTGCTCACTCTAGCATTGTGTAATGACAGTTTCTTCAAGTTTTCACGATTCATAAGGAATTCCTTTAGAATTCCAACAAACACAAAGAACATTCCTTTAACAGTAGATTCTGTTTATGTTGCAAACTGGATCTAACCATGATTTTCTTCATTTTGGTCTTTCAAAAATATATCCATTCTTTTTGCCAGTGATTATTTTGGAAATAAAGGCATAAAAACTGATCCAGATTCCTTTTGAAAAAGTTATAAGGATCATTTTTTTTTAACTTGGTAAATTAATTCACCTAATTTTTTTGTAAGTATTGTTGCTATGGCATCTTCCTTCAAAAGTTCAATTTTCAAGTTGTTAGCTCTTCCATCGCATTTTATAGAAAATATTTTCTCTGTATTCCAAAATCATTGTTTATTTATAATAAAAAAAATTCTTAGAAATAAATCAAGTTCAAAATCTTTTATAACTGGATGAACTATTTCTGACACATGCTTGCACCTACTGAATCATTACCACAAAATTCGATGATCTATTGCTTAGATTTTTATACATTTTTACCCACAAAATAAAAAAATTGGATTAATTCAAGTGAAAATGAATTATAGAATTAAGATTTGATTCCTTAAAATACTTCACTAACATATATTGGATAAAGCTAGCAATAGGTAGTTAAACATGAATATTATAATAACTTGAAAATGAAATAGAAAAGGAATTACATAGATGATTGCCTGCAAATTCAAAAAATGATACCAAAAACAGATTTGAAGCCCTAGTATTATGCATTCAGTATAGTAAGTAGCCAATATTTCAATGTTGTGTATAACTTTAGATAATTGATATATGTCAGTATTGTAAAATTACTGACAGCCTGTAGTATTCAACCACATTTGATTAAGGATACCATCATCTTTTTGTTTACTGAGCTGCTAAAAATTATATATGATCACAGTACTAAATTGAAAAATTCTTCTAAGAAATCTCTATAATTGGTCAATTAATTAGTTGGTATTTTATGGCATATAAACTACTGTGGGTTGTTTAATGCCAAATCCTGTTTATACATGATTTTTAAGAGAACATGTAGGTAACATTTTAAAAATGAACCAGAGTTCATTTGTTTGCACACAGTTAAATGGTTTCAAGTATAGTAAATGGTTAAATAGTTTTATTTGACTCATAAATGTGATCACTCTGGTTCAGAATGGACTTGGGAGTAATGGCAATGAAGGGGGACTCCACATTCCCAAAAGCTTTAGGACTAGAGCCTCACTATTAGATAGTTTAATGTCATATATAAGACACTAGTTCTATTTGACTTATAGATGAAATCCTAATAGGTACTACCATTCCAGGTCAGAGTGGATCTGAGAAGAATGGCAATGAAAGGGTATTCTACAGTTCCAGAACAGGAGCCTCATCATCAGATGCAGTTTAGTGTTAAACCTAAGACACTCATTGTTGGAGGGGGGGGTTACCCCTCTGCAGAGAGGCAATCAGTGTAATCTACAGCTGCAGCCAACTGGGCTATGGTTAATTAATGTGTTTCTTTTTGGAGTCAGGAAACATAATATTTAAAAAAACATTTAGTCAGTTTGTTTGGAAGGTAAATATTATAGCCATGATAAAATATCAAAATTTAAAGTATTGGATTACAATGAATTTATATCAGATTCTGATTTTAAATTTAACTAGTTTGAGTGATATAATAATTGTGGACTCAATAGATACCAAATGTGTTAAAATCTTTCAGTGTAACTATATGAGAAAATAAGATCATTCTACTAACTTAAAATCCTATATCTAATACTGACAGTGTAGCAGTAGGAAACATTACTGTAAGAGTTTTGTAACTTATTGTTATAAGAGTACTATATAAATCTAATAGCTCCAACTATTATCTCCCTTCGTTAACTCTTTTCTAACCCATAGGTCTTTAGTAAAATTTTCTCCTCTCTATGTAATGTAATATACATTGTTTTTTCTCTGTCCAAGTTCGTTAATTCCTAATCCTTTTTCCACAGCAGAATGCAGAGGATGCAAATATTAATTATGAAACAGGGGAAATAATTTTTATTGACACAAAAGTTAGTTAGAATATTTAAATCAAATGAGCAAAATTTCAAATTTTACTTTTTATAATCTATAATAGTTTTAAAAAATAATAAACATGTAATCTGAATATACTTGCTTTTTTGACAGATGAATCTTTTAATTCAAAAAGAATTCGTTGTCTTTGCTTGGGAGGAAGCTGTGTGAGGACATCTTTTTTCTCTCTACGGATCATCACAGTTTCTAATAATTTCTGTTGCAGTTCATCCAAATTGCTTGCACCACTTGAAAAATAAATAAAAATAAAAAAAGAACTACTTCAATATTTCAAGCAAAAAAGGAACATTCTTTACTGACATTGGTGGAAGAAAGGGTCAGAGATGGAGTAGGAGTAAAAGCTAGAGAAGAAGTGGGAGATGGTCCTATAATCACATGACTAGTGAAAAGAAAGAGAAAAAAAATCATTGTTTTCAAACAGTAGAACACTGACATAACAATTACTAGCCTGCTTACTTCCTTGTCAAATTTTTGATTCACAGCAATGATAGGTATTTGTTTTAGTGCAGACAGAGAAACAATGAAATATATATCTAAAGTAATTATTCTAAATAAGTAGGATCTAACTAAAGTAATATAACTTAATTACTTTTTAGGTTGATAAATAAATTTATATAGAATTATAGGAAACCATTGATAAAAATTACCCCAAAAATGATAGTTTTAGTTGTAGTTATGAAACAAACAACAAAAAAACAGTATGATAATTACTTTCCAGAAATATATTTCCCTCAAAAGTCTATCAGTCCTTTTTTGGCAATCAACTATCAGTATGGTTGAATTATAAGTTCTTATATTTACCAACCCCTCTGCTCAGGCAGGATATGAAACAAGGTCAATTTTTAAGTGGAGTTTAACAGGTTTGAATTCAGAGTTTTCCTTCACCTAGACTAGTTGCCTCGTCAAGGCTGAAGAACCTAGTCTACCCTACTATTTACCCATAGCTGGAGGGAAGCGGAGCTTAACAGGTATGAATTCAGAGTTTTCCATCTCCTAGACTAGTTGCCTTACCAAGGCTGAAGAACCTAGTCTGCTCTACTATTTACCCATAGCTGGAGGGATAATAATTGGATTCATACCTTTCCCAAGGGTATTAGTGCGATGTGAAATGTAATCAGTCTCGTCCAGGATTTGAACTCATGTAGCCATGTCCATTTTCTACAGCGATAACCATTACACCATGGGCACCTCCATTATAAGTTCTTATAGAGATTTTCTTTAAAATATTTTTCTATGTGTTGTATGAATTACTGTAAATGAAGTAAAATAGAGTAATTTGAGCAATAAAATAAATAGGCAAATAAATGAATGAGTAAAACTTACTCAACTTTTCTGTATCTTTTCTTTCCAAAATACTCATACCGAGCCCCACAGAAATGGTTTGTATATTCCCAGAATGTTCCAAACTTGTTAGTATTTAGTGCTTCTAGCTGAGGAAAAAGCTGTAAATGAATTTTTAAAAAATGTTTTAGAATTATTTGATTTTAAGGAAAACATCGTAATATCAACGTTCTTTTTTCATGTCAGTGAGGGGGGGGATGTGCAAATAAAACCGTCGAGAGGAAGGCCCTGAAACGATGCACATTCTCTCCTGATGACCCCAAAACAAGCATGGAGTTAAAACTGCTCGGTGGAAATAAGAAAGGCTAAAGGAGCGTTTTCTATCCGCTTACTTTTTGGTGAGTTTCTGTTACTTGATAAGTAACTTCCTTATTTGATTTTAAGGAAAACATCGTAATATAAAACATTCTTTTTTTAATTAAAATTACATAGAATCTATTTACAGTTATTAACAATAGATCTATTGTATTTTTATTCAAATTTTAATGATTTTTTAAATATTTTGCCTTGGACTGAAATTAAAATTTTATTTTCACATAACATTTCATTTTTTAAACAAAAAATTAATAGAGAAAAAGTACATATATAGTCAACATATAATTGACTCTTTTCACTTAAAAAAATTAACATTTGCAGTAAGAGTATATATATATTATTATCTTTTAATTTGTTTAGGAAAAGATAAGTTTCAACAAGTTGCTTTTAATTACTATATTTTTTAGCCGATCCATTTTGTTTTAGCCATTAAACTCAATTGTAAGATGTAGGATACAAGTTTGAATTTCCTTTAGTTATACTTCATAGTTTAAATGTCAAAACAGTTCTATTTCAAGCAATTCAGTTTAGAATAAGTACGCAGTTTAGTTCTATTCAACCCATAGATAGGACCCTATCAGGTCCTATAACTCTGGGCCAGAGTGGACCTGGGAGTGATGGCAATGAAGAGGTACTCTGCATTCCCCAAAGTTCCAAAATTACTGGAACCGCATCACCAGATTGTTTAGTGTCATATCAGGACACTCATTGAAGGGGTCTTACCCCCTCTGCAGAGAAGTGGTATTTGTTGCTGCCTCCCATGAGACAGGACTTGACACAAGGTCAAAAGCCTGAAGGTTGATTAAAGTGGGAAGGTCGGGAACAAGCCGAGACTCAAACCCTGCTGGTCTGTGCTGCTCATCGACCCACTAAGTGGAATGTGGGTCTAATGAGGCAAGCAATTTCACGAATCCAAATTTGGATCCAGGCATGTATGCCACCCCTCTGCAGAGAAGTAGTTGGAGTATTCTACAGCCCCAGCTGAGTAGGCAAAATTTCCTTTGAAGCTACTTCTTCATTCTGAATGTTTGCTTTTTAAAAACTAAAGAATTGAATTTGTTAAAAAAAACATTACAGTAAAATATTTGAAACTAGAAAATATTCGTTAGATATTTTTGTTCCTCATTTACTGCTAAAATAAAATATTTTGTAAATAAAATTTGAATAACAAATTTTATTTGAATCAGTCAAATAAAATTTGCCATTCTAGTGTCAAATGAAGCTGTAGAATAAATAATTTTCTTGGAAAAACAAAGGTTTCAAAATTAAATAAATTCAATTAAAAGTATTTAGAATATTTTAAGATATTTCAAAATTACTAAATATAAGGATGTCCAAAAAGTAAGGTTTGATTTGGTTTCTTTGTTTAATAACATGTCAACCTTTGTAGTCAATTTATTAAGAAAAAAAAAAGTCTCTGTAAATCAACATGTGACATCAGTTTCATTGTCATTGACTTTGTTTCTTCTTCATCATCAACACACAAAATCAGTTTCATAGTTGTTTTTCCTTTTTCGTCATTGTTGTCTGTCTAATCCTTACAGCTCCCTCATTCACTTCCTTCAAATTTGGTTATTCTTTTGGAATGTTCCCAGAAGCAGAAATTTATCATCTTATGTAGAGCCAAAAACTTGTTTATGCAAAATATGAGTTATTTGCATGAGCGGAATTTTGGCACTGCTCAGCCACCACAGATGATCGTGCTAGCCATCCTCTTCTGTACAGACAACACACCAAACAGTCTCTTTGACCGAGGAGGATGGCTGTTCTTATTAACAGCAGCTGCTGGTTCACCCTACTTTTCGCTCCCACTACAGTATATTATTTAATGCCAGAGCCATCCATGCCTAAGTACAGTAGTGTTACTATTTAACCCATAGTTGTAGGGGTAAGGGAGTTCATACCTTTCCCAAGGCCATTAGTCTGAAAAGGAACATGACAGCTTGACTGGAGGTTGAACTCGCTTACTATCATGTATTTTAGCAAGTTGGCTACTATATCACGGAGATTCCCTTGCAAAAAGTAAGGTACAAATAGGTGTAAACTGAATTAAAACACTGCAAAAGTTATAAACACAAAGCAATACTTCATGTTACAGTCAGAACAGTATTAATATTGAGCACATGTATATTAACCTCACAATAAAGATGACTGTTATCAGAAAACAGTGGACAAACATAGAAATGCAAGGTATAATATTGTTTTATGCCAAGATAAAAAAAAAATCCAACAGAAATTTCACTGTGAAGAATTTGTTGCTTTGTATGGCAAACATGCAAGAAGCAAGTGTAAGGTATTCAGAGCAGCAGTAGATAAATCTTCAGGACAAACCACATGTAAAATGCATCAATTCTTACCTAAAACAGATGATAATATTGTGTGAGTGTTAAAGCTTTGATAGACAACATAGTGGTCCATAAAATCATCTATAAGAAATTAGGATATTAGAAAATGAGTCAATCACTTAGGCTCTGAAAGAGATTGAATAAAGAACACGTTTGACTATATAGATTGATATAGTTGAGATGTTTTACCCTATTCACCAAACATTTCTGACTTGGCCCCCAACAGATTATTATTTGTTTGAGCCTTTCAAACAACACAGATGATACTATTGTTGCAGAATTACACCCCTACAACAATAATATATTAGTGTTATTAGTATTTATTTACCAACCCCTCTGCACTGGCAAGCTGTGACACAAGGTCAATTTTTTAAGCAGAGTTTAACAGGTTTGAATTCAGTTTTCCTTTTCCTAGACTGGTTGCCATACCAAGGTTAAAGAGCCCAGTCTATGTTTACTCAATCCCTCCTCTATGATCAGGATGTGACACAAGGTCAATTTTATAAGCAGAGTTTAATAGGTTTGAATTCAGAGCTTTCCTTCTCCTAGACTGGTTGCCATACCAAGGTTAAAGAGCCCAGTCTGTATTTACCCAATCCCTCCATTATGAGCAGGATGTTACACAAGGTTAATTTTAAGCAGATTTTACCAGATTTGAATTCGAGGTTTTCCTTCTCTTAGACCAGTTGCCATAACAAGTTTAAAGAGCCCAGTCTGTATTTACCCAATCCCTCCACTGTGATCAGGATGTGACACAAGGTCAATTTTTAGGTAGAGTTTCACAGGTTTGAATTCAGTTTTCTTTCTCTTAGACTGGTTGCTTAACCAATCCTAAAGAACCCAGTCTACCCTTTTATTTACTCATAAGCTGGAGGCAGAATAATTGGATCCATACCTTTCCTAATGATATTAATGTTATGTGAAATGCAATCAGTCTCATCCAGTATTTTAACTTGTGTCACCATGTTCATTTCTTATGACAATGCACCTCTTATAATGTTATTAGTGTAATAGTGTCATCAGTGAAGTCACTTGACAATTGTTCTTCTAAAAAAAGTTTTATGTACTTGTGTAATGATAAAACAAATGTATTAATCTCAATGACAATTCAAAAAATTAGCATTATACTTCTGGCAACATATGCACAATGTTTTATTTATGTAGCAATAAACACGATGAATTAGTAAATATTTGTACCATGCTTTTTGAGACATCCATCATATGTAACAAAATTACCTTAAATAGGTCAGCTCTTTTCTGTATATAATTTTCATAAGGACACATTTGGAATAGATTAAATATTCAATTTATTATTCATATAAACATAGTTAATATCTATATTGTATACATCTATGAAAATGTTTTTATTTTTTTAGTATGTCAATATTTCCTTAAAAAAGTCAGAAGATAATTTCAAAATGAAAAGCAATAAAAATACTAATTTACCTCAACTGGCCGGGAAAGTGCAGGAGTACCTGATAACAAAATACGTCGATTTGCTGCTTTTATGATTGGAACAATCACTTTGCTTGAAACAGATTTGATGTTTTTTATGTAGTGAGATTCATCAGCTATGATAACTTGGAACTTCTGGTTAATCAAAGCTTCCACTACTAGATTACTGGTCTTTTTATTCAAAATGCCATATGAAACCAAAGTAATCTTTGTTGAATGTAATCCACTGAGAAATAAAACACAAAATATGTACATAAGCACAAATTTATTTCTTTAAAAAATATATTTTCAATAAAATCTACAAAAAATACAATAATAGAGTTTTTATCAATGAAAAATATTAAAACTAAGTAAAATCATTAACATTGCTCGTGTAAAACCAACTAAAGTGACAATAAAAATATCAAATATAAATGAAATTCAATCAATGGTTTTATGAATATCATAAATGATTGCAATTATATATTTTAAAGTGAATTTATTTTAGTATACAATAAAATAATGCAGTGAATCCTTTAATACAACCCCCCCAAACCCACCACCATCATTATTATTATTTATTTATTTTTATATATATATATATATATATATCAATCTAATACTTTTTGTTTTCATTAAGTCAATTGTTAACTACTTATATTCTTAAAAAAGAGTAGATACTAGTTGACAAACTGCAAGGGAGATATTGGGAAATATTTTAAATTTTCATGAGTAAAAATAATCATTCTGAGAGATATACATTTATTTTCACCATAAATCAGTATAGGAGGTTGTGAGAGATTTGTATTCATAAAGATGTTTCTGAATTTGGCATTATTTAAAAAGATGTGATTCATAAAACTTAGGATTTCTGGTGAAAATGAAATTGGCTAAAAGTTTCTGGTTTTTACAGATATTCTTTGTCTCTTAATTTACCTTATATCATTTCCACTTTGCACAAGGTTGATTTCTTGTGGTTGTAATTCAGGCAACCATTTTTCTAGTTCTTCAATCCAAGCAAATCTCAAAGAGGATGGAACAATGATAAGCGCTGGCCATTCACTTCGGTAATAATATGCCACTGTAATAGCTTGAAGAGTCTTTCCAAGTCCCATCTAAGTGAAGAAGGAATAAAATGAATAATTAAAAAAAAAAAGAACAACTGCAAAAGTCAAATAATTTAATAAAACATCATTTTTATCATTTAAAGCATTTGAATAATTGCCTTCAACTTTATTGTTATATTCACAACATTTTGGCTGATGTGTCTTTCGACCTTCTTCAGGTGTTTCTTGTCAAACTTGGTAGCCTACATGGAACTTCAAACCAAACCCTTTATTTAATCCACAAGGATAGACTGTTCAAATTCCATTAACCATAATCATTAATAACAGTAATTATTTTAGGAAAAAAATAACAATAGCTAACTTAGATATTCTTCTCATTCCATCAGCCTTTCCTCTCAGTAGGACTCCAATCTTACCCAAAAGGAAGACATGGGAAGGGGGGTTAAATTTCAGATGTCCTTTGCCAAGCTTGGTTGCCTTACCAAGAAAAAAAAAAAAAAAAAAAAAGACAATTTTCTTACCATTTTACATGAGGGAAGAAGAGCTAAATTCATGCTTTTTCCAAGATAAAAGTTTGGTTTGGTTTCTTTGTTTAATGGCATATCAACCTTTGTAGGTTATTTAATGCCCAAGCCATTCTCCTAGAAGAACAGTAGTGGTACAATTTAACCCATAGCTGGGAGGATAAGGGGGTTCATACCTTTCCCAAGCTTATTTGCCTGAAAGTGAACGTAATAGTGCAACTGGAGTACAAACTCGCGTACTACGATTCTGCAGTCCATCGCTTTAACCATTACACAACGAGGACCCCCCCCAGATAAAAGTGAAAACAAACCAAAATAACTTAGACTTGGCTTACCAATTCCATTTTCAATACTAATAACCATTATACCATCCACACATTTAACCCTGGTTTGATAGGGAGATAACAAAAAAATAATAATATCAGAATTTAAATAATAAATAAATATAAATTTACTATTGATTTCAATCAATAACAGAAATTATTATCTGATTTGTAAGTAGTTAATATGTAAAATGCCATTTTAAGTACAATAATAAGTTACATAATTACAAAAATGCACAGAACAAGAATTTTGATACAACAGAAAAGTCATAGTTGATTTATAATTATAAGGAAAAGTGTGAAACTAATGATTCAGATAAGCTGAATCATCAATTATCATGGATAGCAACCAAATTTATAAAGTGCACCCAATACTATATATATATATATATATATATATATATATATATATATATATATATATATATATATATATATATATATATATATATATATTAAAGTAAAGTGGAGGTGCCCGTGGTGTAATGGTTATCGTCGTAGGAAATGGACACGGCAACACAAGTTCAAATCCTGGATGAGACTGATTGCATTTCACATTGCACTAATACCCTTGGGAAAGGTATGAATCCAATTATTCTCCCTCCAGCTATGGGTAAAATAGTAGGGCAGACTAGATTCTTAGTGTGGTAACTAGTCTAGGAGAAGGAGAACTCTGTATTCAAACCTGTTAAACTCTGCTTAAAAAATTGACTTGCCCGAGTGGAGGGGTTGGTAAATATGTATAAAGTAAAGTAAAGTTGGCAACCGTAGTCGAGAGAGACCAGAAGGCTCCCTTTTCAATAGCTACAACACGAAGGCGCTACTCCTTTCCCTGGATTGCTCCACTTTACCCTTGATATGTACCTTATATTGCTGAGTGTTAAGCAAGGAGGTATCAAGTACCATTTTTAGAGTCTTTGGTATGACGTGACCTGGGATTGAACCCAGGTCTCCCAGATCATTGGCAAACACTCTACCCACTGGGCCAAAGCAACAAATATATATATATATATATATATATATATATATATATATCATGTCACACTATCAGCATGGATATCCCTAAACCTTTTTCACCATCCTTCTCTATTGTCCATTGCTTCCAGCAGGTCTTCAGAGCTACATCCCATATCAGCACAGAGCTGCTGTTGTATGTAGGTTCTAGCTGGTCATCCTACTTTTGCTCATCCATGTGAAGGGGTCCACAGGAGTACATCACTTATGAGTTCATCCTTACTTCTCCAGCAGTGACCCACATGTCTGGTTCATCTAACTTTGATAGTTTTCGTCATGGGTGGTAAGTGGCTGTACAGCTGCTGCTTTGTGGTTTGCTGCCTCCATGACTTGTTTCAATATTGCTCGCAGCATTCTTGTGTAGTTGCTGTCAAGCTTTTTCTCCATATGTTTAGTTAGCGTCCATGTAGTGCATCCATACAGCAGTATCAACATGATTGCTACTTGGAAGAAACTGTGTTTTATTTAATAAGTCAGGTCTGACTTCCATATGACTGATAGCCAATCGATAGCTGTCCATGCCTTTGCTAGTCTCAGTTGATGAGACAGTTTCCTAGGTAGATGAACTTGTCTACTAGTTTTATTTTCTTTGTATTAATGGAATATCAACCTTCATAGGTTATTTAATGTGAAAGCCATCCTTGGAGAACAGTAGTAATGCTATATATATATATATATATATATATAGTCATTCAGACAGACTATTTCGTTGTATCACAACTCATCAGTGAGGCTAGATACACAAGATGCTTCAAGCTTGGATTGAAACCCAACTAGCTTTACAACACCCTAATAACATACCTCACAGCCATAAGCAGTCTCACTGTAAGCGAAGGAATTTTAACGCATATGTATTCATTTTTCCTTTTATGCTAATGGTGACCAGAGTGCTCAATTCGTTAGAAAAGCTTTGGATTATGCGAGTGGTTACCGTTAATCCCTTTGCGAGAATGCTCAACCCCCAGGGAGGAATATATATATATATATATATACACACATGCATATACACACTTTCTTTAAGAAAAACCAAAGACCGGTTACTTTAGGATTATAAATTTATTTCCATCCTGTTATGTGTTTCTGATGTAAACCAATGCTCAACCCCCAGGGAGGAATATATATATATATATATATATACACACATGCATATACACACTTTCTTTAAGAAAAACCAAAGACCGGTTACTTTAGGATTATAAATTTATTTCCATCCTGTTATGTGTTTCTGATGTAAACCAAAAACACGAAGAAAAATTTAATAGGACTTCCTAATTACATTGAGCTCTCTACCAGAAAATTTAAATGTTCAGTTTTTGAATGATTTTCTTGTCCTGAAGGAATTACTCCCAACTCTGGTTTAACTGGATCGAATAATACCTATATATATATATATATATATATATATATATATATATATATATATATATATATATTTCAGCACTATAGGAGATTGGATAAATACCATATATATATATATATATATATATATATATATATATATATATAGTATTTATCCAATCTCCTATAGTGCTGAAATGTAACACAAGATCAGTTTAAAATGAGGAACTTGCATGAAGCAAGTCAAAATAACTGCTCTGGTGGTAAACTAACCTAGAGACCAGGGGGTAGGAGAAGGCCCCCTTGAAGCTGAGCTGATTTATTTCATTCCATACACAAATGTTCCATATACATATATTATAGAATCAAGTTTATCTTTCAAAACACAAATTAAAAACAAAATTATTGGAACATTATTTTAAGTCAACAAAAGGCACATTTGTGATTTAACATGGAGTTACTTTAGTTAAATAGTAGGACAGACTGGGTTCTTCAGCCATGGTTAGGCAACTAGTCTAGGAGAAGGAAAACTCTGAATTCAAACCTGTTAAACTCCGCTTAAAAATTGACCTTGTATCATATCCTGCCCGAGCGGAGGGGTTGGTAAATAGTAACATGGAGTTACTTTAATTATCAATAAAAACTGACCATAGTAGGATTTATAAAATACTTTTAAAAAAATATTTTTGCTATTTTAGAAGATTATTTTGGGGGTAAAAATTTTTACAAATGTGTTTATTATGACATAAAAAGAGAAAAAACAAACTTAAAACAAAATATAAAAATATTTTCAACTTAAGTATTTGAGTTCAACTAAACATAAGTAATAAAATAAAATGATAAAATTTATGAAAGATAATTATAATTAATAATTTGAATTAATTAATGATATGATTAATAATAATGCTATATATTATTAACTAAAATATTTGGGTTCAATTAACTATGTAATATATAAAGAAATCTTCAGTAATTTCAATTTTTCAACTTTATTTAAGGAAAAATTGGTTTAATAAAAGCTTTATATACAAATTATCAAATTATTAATTCTTTTATTTCTATATATCAATAATATTAAGGATAGCACTACTTTTTCTTTCTAACATGCTTGTCTTTGTGCAACTTATATCCGAGGATAAAACAGAAGCATTTATTCTTAAAGTTTGAAATGCCAAGTTTTTATTTGATGAATGATACATGAAATTTTTTGTGTAAAGTCTATGCTGTATCGAAAGTGTAGGCTCGGCTATCTAAAAGTTCTTGGCAATAGCAAGTCTAGATAATCTGGAACAAGTCTTGATGCTCTGGGCAGGTTGTAGGTGTAGCAGTGTGGCCAGGTATCTGTAGACAGTCGGAGAGTCAGATGTGTCGGGTTGCAAAAACAGGATGATTGATGACCTGGTTGTTGATTTGGCAGTTAACTGAGTGTGTGGTTGATTTTGGTTTTGAAGAGTCAACAGTAGTTCAAGCAGTGTCATTTGCTCATGGACTGGTCTGTTGCATTGAGTGTCCATTGCATCTGGTTGGCTACTATGTCATCATCCTTGTGGTGTTGATGAGATAAGACCTGCTAAAGTTCTTAAAAGGACTGAAGAGTGGAAGTAAGACTTATAATCCTGAAAAGGGCTGTAAAAAAACATTTGAGGTTTAAACCTCAGAAGGGCTGTAAAGCTGGAAAAGGCAGGACTG
The DNA here is from genome assembly GCA_963585895.1 of Sepioteuthis lessoniana. Lineage (NCBI taxonomy): Eukaryota > Metazoa > Mollusca > Cephalopoda > Myopsida > Loliginidae > Sepioteuthis > Sepioteuthis lessoniana. Next base: position 60,806 of record CAUZXS010000993.1, read on the forward strand.
ATGCTGCTGGTGAAAAGGCTATATCTTGACATCTGCTGCTAGTGGCTGGGAAGAGGTATCATTGGTGTGAGCTGGTACCAGTGAAGGAGCTCAAGGCCTGCAGCAGACTGGTTTCTAGCTGTCAAAGACTGCTGGTTTTATAGCTGAGATGAGTTCACACATGTGCAATCTTGCACAGGACGCTTTTCCTTAATTTAATAATTTATACATAATTCATATTATGTGTAATAATGAATAATTCATATTATGTGTAATAATGAAACAAGTTATTATACTGCTAAGAGAAGTCTGCAAATAGTACGCATTACGCTCAACAGTTAGAAAATATTTTTGAGATGGTTTGCAGAATTAATTTGTCTTAAAAATAGCTTCTGAATTGGTAATGGAAAGTTCCACTTGCTGACAAACTTGGCAATGATGTCTTGTGTTAACACCAGGGTTCATTTCCAGTTTTGAAAAAAAATTCTACTCACTGTTAGCATAGATAACATTGCATTTTTTTAAAACAAGGATCCCTGATATGAGTAGCCAGTGGGTTTCAATAGTATATTTGATTTTGAACTTTAATTGATAAATATTTTAATCCTTCTTAAAATTTTCTAAAACATTTTTAAAGCCAAAATGTACCTCTAAAGATTCTAAGCTTCAAATTTTAATCTATTGTTTACATGAATTTACAAATGACATTTCCCCTTCTATTGTTAAATATCAAAATATTAACTTTGAATTCTGATAAGCTGTGAAGAATAAGTGTAATAAAGAAATGAAGTGTATGGAAAACATACTTTAATTCAATATACACAAATTATTAAATATAACTAAGCAATACATTATGATATTGATGCTTCTTAGGAAAGAATGAAGTATTCTCATTAACATTTCATAGTAATCTCTGTTATTTGGAGAATTTTGCTGACAATGACATTCAGTGCAAATGTAGATCCCATAAAATCATAATTCAGTTACAACTTGTACTGGAAATTGATTTTAAAGTTCTAATAAAACTCTAACCCAACCCCTCTGCTCAGGCAGGATATGACACAAGGTCAATTTTTAAGCGGAGTTAACAGGTTTTAATTCAGAGTTGTCCTTCTCCTAGACTAGTTGCCTCACCAAGGCTGAAGAACCTAGTCTGCCCTACTATTTACGCATAGCTGGAGGGAGAATTATTGGATTCATACCTTTCCCAAAGGTATTAGTGTTATGTGAAATGCAATCAGTCTCGTCCAGGAATTAAACTTGTGTCGCCGTGTCCATTTCCTACGACGATAACCATTACACCACAGGCACCTCCTAAAAACTCTAACTATAGTGTGCCATTCTTGCTGAGTTACAGACAAATAAAACTAAGTTGTACTGAAAAATTTTATAAAATTTTTGTCATTGAACGAAAATCGCTTTAATTAGTTTATAGAAAAAAATTAATTACCTCATCAGCAATGAGACATCTATAAAAAGAAAAGGAAAAGAAAAATGTCAATTAAGATTTTTTTAGGCAGAATTCAAAAGTAAAAGTAAAAATTCTATTTGAAATTAAAATATTTTTCTTTTTCAGTGACAATTTTTTTTTGTGTACATGCAGCCAGGTCATCAATAAATTCAATTGCCATTTACTCGAAACTGAATGCAATGGGTGGAAACAGAACGACAGTAAGGATTGATCGACTGATGTTACAGTATTTATATTTATTTACTTTTATATTTTATTATTTCAAATGAATTTATAATTTCTTTTGAACAGTACTTCTGTTTGTTTACTTTTATTTTTATATTTTATTATTTCAAATAAACTTACTATTTCTGCTACTTGTTGGCTTAATTTTTCTTTCTTTTGATCAGTTCTTTTTTTGTTTACTTTTATTTCTATATCTTATTATTTCTCTCTTTGGACAATACTTTCGTTGTACATTTATTTACTTCTTAAATGAGGAGAAAGTTGCCTAATAATTCCTTTAAAAAATTAAAAATTTAAAACAAGATTCGTACTTGTGAACAGGTAATACGAAAAGTCAGAGCCCATTTTACCATTGAATTAATGTAGTAAACAGGATCTCACCCAGTATAAGAAAAAAATCCAAAAAAAAAACAACAATTACTTTCAAATTTGACAAATTTCCTGGGTAGAGGAAGTTCTAAATGGAAAGCAACCAAAATTATTCAAGAATCTTTTTTTCATTTAATTTTTAGAGTTAGAACCATGTTACTTGCGCAATCGATTTATTCCAGGAAAAAATAACTAATTAAAAAAATGTTATTATTTCCAAAATCTTAATTATCAGGTATTACTATAGAAAGCGATTGTTGCACTAACCTTCCTTCTTTACAAATTGCCTCATAAATACCATCAACCTGAAAAGGTAATAACTTTTCAACCAATTTTGGTGGGAGATCATTTAAAATATCTTCCTTACGCGCCATAATGATTTTTTAGTTACCGGTGAAAAATATTATTCCTTCCTTAAATTTAGTCTGTTCGGATATAGTTTATCGTTACGGATGCATTCAAGTATAGTAAAATCCTGGTTTGGTCACAAACAATTTTATAATCAAATTAAAATTAGAATATTGAAATTTTCCTAATTCTAATTTTTCAGATACTTTCTAGCATATAGAAGAAACCACTTTGTTTTCTTAAAGGATTTCAAACTATAGTATAATTGCATTTTTAGACTTAAATTTAAAGAATAAATTTTTTAAAGTTCTAGTCTTTTCGAGAATTGATATAATTTGAAGTTCTTAAAAAAGTACGTTTTCCCGTTGATCCAAAAATATATTTAAGTGTGCCGAAACAAGAAAAGTTTTATAGATAGGCTAATTAATTAATTAATCAGATTAAAAATTGTACGTTTTTATGCAGTTGTTTGTCATTCACTGAGTCAGCCCGTTATTTTTTAGAAACCGACTAACAGTTTTTATGGAGAGAGAGAGAGTTGATCATCTGACCCTTACCTCGTTAGTACAATGAGGAGGTGCTACTTGGGAGACGAATCTCCAGGAATTAAGATAATTTCATTTATGACTTTTCTTGCCAGGATTTTGAGAAAAAGCTTTGATGGCAAAAAGAGAAATTACCATTATTATTATTATTATTATTATTTACTCCTTTAGAGTTTTTCACATCAGTGTTAGCTGATGGTTTTTCACTGGAGTTTGAGTGACAGCAAGTCTCCTCAAGTCTCCAGGACTCGTCTCGGGATTCTGGCCGTTCTCAGCAATATTGTCATTTGGATAGTCTCTATCAGTCCGCCAACTTCCAAGTCCTCCAGGCCTTTTTATAATCCTTTAGTTATTGTGCCAAAAGCACCAATCACAATTGGTACAATCGTCACTTTCATGTTCCACAGCTTTTTTAATTCTCTAGCAAGGTCGAGGTACTTATCTTTCTTTTCACATTCTTTCAGTTTTATTCTATGGTCATCCGGGACAGCAAAGTCGACAATTGCATTATTTTTTTTTCTTTAAATTTATTTATCTAATTATTTATTTATCCGTTATTGTATAATGACGTTTGCTTCATGCTTAATAGCTGCTTACTTAGTTGACAAGCATGTGATCAAAGCTGTCAAAGAGACTCGGATATGTACTTAGTTTTTAATTATTTATTTTTCAAAATTTGATTTTAGATTAAATTTCTAAATTCGCTCACTCGGCAAATGACACCAATTTTAAATTGCATGACCTAGTCTCAGTATAATGAATCCCTGAGTCGCGATTTACAGTATTTTTATATATGTGAGGACACACACACACACACACACACACACACACACACACACACACACACACACACAGAAAAAAGGTAAACTTAACCATAATCCATAAATTAACCCATACCACTACTGTTTTTCAACAAAGATGGCTTTGACATCAAATAACCAAGGTTGATATATCATTAAAAAAAGGGACCCCCCCCAAAAAAAAACCCCAACTAACCAACCAAATCGGTATTGTCACTTGTGTAATCTTTAATGACAAGTTACCAAATTGAGAATCAGTTTTGGAATGAAGAGGTAAAGTTATCTCCCTTATACTGTAACTTAGGGTTTTCATTTTTTATTACGAAAAAGAACTTGTCTAACACAAGTAATAAATATACTGAATTTAACAAGATAAATTTAATAATTAATTCACTGACTCGAATAAAAGAAAACAGCCCCAGGAAGACTCAATAAATCACATGCAAAAACAGTAAATATGCTCAACATTACCAAATTATCATAGAATTTGTGTTAATGTGATGTAATAGTTAGTGAGCTAGCCCAGTAATAAGTTCACAGGATGTTTCATACTTTTAGCCTAGTGTCAAACTAGAGTATCTCATCAAGGTAATCTCAGGGACAGATTACTAATAAGTCTTGAGCCTAATCTAAGCTATGATTAGTTTTGTGTGTGTGTGTGTGTGTGTGTGTGTGTGCGTGTTAGCAAGCTAGGCTTGCAGACAATTGCTCATGTTGATTTATTACTGGATGCCCCATACTTCTAGCCCTGTGCCAAACCAAGCTCGGCTAAGAAAATAACTAAAAGTTCCTCATGATATTAGTGAACTAGGCTTGCAGACTAGTGTTTGTTTGATTTTCATTAGGTACCACTTTCCACTGGTTATCAAATAATTATCAAGAAACTAATTGATAATGGAATATGAACTAAAAAGAGCTTGTAAATCATAAAAAATGCTTTGGGATTCTTTGTGAAATGTATAGGGAATGTAAGATAGAGCCAATAAAATGAAAAATATCAAGAGACTTTGTCACGGAAAGTTTTTACTTTGAAATGTTAAGAGCTCCAATTCTCAGAACAGCAGAAATGAAAAAGAGAATGAAAAGTGCTCATTTTAGTGAAGAAGAAAAAGAATGACGATGATGATGATGTACTCATATTAATTTCCCCATCTTTGTTGTTATCATAAATACAACATTTCAGCTGTTCCTTCTTTTGTTGTACATTATAGTTAGTAACCTTCTAGCTTTGAATAAAGGGTTCAGTTCAAAATCCACAGTAAGTTATGACACCTAAAGAAGACCAAATGGTAGAACAGCTGAAACATTGGGACTATAAAAACATCCAAAATGAAAATACTAATCCAAGTGCATTAGTCAATAATAAAAACAATTTCTTGTTTCTTATTTATAAGAAAAAGAAGGATAGACTTGACATACTTCAGGTTTCAAATTTTAGTTTTATAGTAAAATTTACATTACTTTAATGGTTTATGACTCATGTAAATTAATTTTTCTGTCTGTTTCAGTGAAAGTTGCAAGAAAAATATCCCTGAATTTTTACTAAAATCTGTAAAAATTTAACCATCAAAAATCCTGAAGTATTTTGGCAAGAATCCTTTTAAGTATTAAAATGTGGTAAGAAAATGTCCCAACAGTTAATTTTGTTTTAAAGATTTATAGTCCTTTACAGCTTGCAATTAATGACTGGATAATGAAAATGTTTCATGCCTTCCACTTGATGTAATTATTTTTAAGAACTGTATTTATAAGAATGTATTTTAAATATCTTCTTTGAAATTACAAATAGTGAATTTTTCCCAAGAAAAAAGGTATATTATGATTTATGCAATATGTAAAAAGTAAAAATTTAAAGTATTACTATGAGCTATAAAAATCATGATCAACAAGGAAAATTTCTTGTTTTACAAATAATTATATGACTATCTAGCAGCTTTCAATAAAGAGTGACTAAATAACTGTCAGCAGCATCCATTTTGAATCCACTTTTGGATGAAAGCCTTTCCTAATTTTTTCTATGAGGACCTTGTGCAAGCCTCTGTCTGCCTTGTCTTACCAGCAAATTCTACTATCTCACTTCTTTATCTTTGACCATGGCTTTTCTTACTATATTTTTAATTTCTTAGGTATCATTCTATTAAATCTGAGGATTATTTGTTTTCTTGTATGCTGTCCACTTTCATTTTTGTTGTTTAATAACTTCTGTATCTGTTACCTTGTTCTCTTAATCACTTACAAGTTATTCCTATTATTGCCCTTTCCATTAATCAGAGTTTCTTTTCTAGTGATTTAGTTAATTTTCATGCTCTGCAACTATATTTTACACCTGGTATTATACAATGACTGTATATTTTATGCCTTAAACATATTAATAAGATGCTCATCATTATATCTTTATTTTTATTAAATATTTTCCAAATTATGCCTTGTTTTATTTTCAAGATCTTTCCTCCAATTCTGTTATCTGTCCTAAGGAGTTTTATTTTGTAACTTCTTTGAGGATCAACATGACCTATAACTGAGTTTAGTTTAAACTGAGTGATTTAAAGTATAAGACAGAAAAGGATAGTAATTGTTCTTATACTTCCTCTGTCCACTTTGGGGTCTTAGATGACTTTTGCTAAGACAGGATATGAGTTACCAAGTCAGAGCTCATATGAAAGGAACAACTGAAATAAAACCAATAAAGACTAAAAAGTTTGAATGACTTATAAAAAAATACTTTATTGGTCCAAAAATGATAAGAATTACACTTTGAGTTTAATAAGTTTTTTGGAGGAGAATTAATGTGTTGCATTGTGAGCATTTATGTAATTTCTTTTAATAGAATAAAATTTACAATTTGCAAATAAAATGGAAATGTGAATGAAGTAAAAACTAAAGCCCTTAGTAGATTGCTTTGATGAGATGAAACAGATCATGGTCACATTTTCAAGATTTGGCACCAAGAGCAATTTGTAGGTCTGTCAATGTTGTCCTTAGTAACACAAAGGCTGTTAGTTGTGAAGAAGTTGGAGCCTCAAGGGGTCAGTCTCATTTATACTTATGGTTAGCTGAAAGATCAGATGAAAGGCTTTTTGGCGGGTCTTGATTGGCTGGAAAATCTGGTTTTGTCGACTGTGACTGTAATATTCAGTTATTTTCCAGCTAACCAGCCTCTTCCGACATTGCATTTGTTTTTAAAAGAAAAGTTGGTTGGTTGCTAGTTTTGATTGAAACTGTAAAAACCATGGGTCAGATCCATGAAAGAAAAAAAAACAAAACAAACCTAAGAATAAATCATATAGTAAGTAAAGTTGGTGACCTTAGTTGAGAGTGACCCGAAGGCTTCCTTTTCAATAGTTACCACACCGAGGTGTAGGGGAGGGCACTACTCCATTCCCTGGATTGCTCCACTTTACCCTTGATCCTTACCTTATAATGCTGAGTGTTAAGCAAGGTGGCATCAAGTACCATTTTTTTTAGTCTTTGGTATGACTCAACCTGGGATTGAACCATGGTCTCCCGGACCATTATCGAACACTCTACTGATTAGGCCAATCATATAGCCATCTTTATTTATAACAATTTCTATCAAACCAATCCTGAAGCAGCATGTGTAACACTTAGCTTTTCAGGAAAAGTTGAGCATATAGTAGGGATATGACAGTCGATGAAACTTTGGCACTGGTCAGCTTTCTACCTCACCCAGCATCTGACTCACTCAAAACCCAGCAGACAACTTGCTTCAAACTTGCTACTGGACTTGACCAAGTAATTCCAATTATAGAAGAAAGTAAGCAGGTGAAGGACCTCAGTTTGGCCTTGCAGCCCTCTTTCTCTGTATTCAATGGCCAAATACTCCTAAAACTATCCTTGACTTGAACTAACTGAATATATGGGTTTTGATTTCCAGGTAAAACCCTTCACTTTTCTTTTTCAACTACCCAGTACTAAAGACATTTAAAAACTGAGATTCTTGTATGCTGACCTCTGACTGTACAAGCTCTGGAGACTTCAGTTAATCATAGACAAAAAAAAAAGTAATCCTTTCATTTCCATCAAGAATCCTTCTCTTTCTACTATCTTTTAAAATTTGCTGACCTCCCGTAACTTGTTTAGCTACATCCTTATTACTGTTATACACAAACATCAATTTAGCAGCACTTTCATACACATATGCTATGTCTATGTTTATACATATTCATACAGATATGCTTGAACTGACACACACACACACACACATTATATATATATATATATATATATATATATAGTCATCCACAGACAGATCTGTTTCATTCTATCAGAACTCATCAGTGTGGCTAGACAGTATCTTTCCGTAGCTGGGATCGAAACCCAGTTGACTCAAACGTCAAACCAAAGCTTCTAACCATTCAGCCATGAGGAGATATTAGCTGCGAAGTAAATTTTAAACAGTTATGAATCACAATTACTATTGTTTACATACATCCGTTCAATGGTAGCCGAGACCTCAATTCAACTACAAAGAGGCTTACAATAGACGCTAATGGCAACACGATTACTTCTTCGCCAGAGAACTCAACCCCACGGGGGTAGGGGAGTATATATATATATATACACACACACACATACGCACTAACCCTTCTGCACAGGTAGGATGTGACACAAAATCTATTTTTAAGCATTTAACAGGTCTGAATTTAGAGTTTTCCGTCTAGACTAGTTGCCTAACCAAGGCTAACTAACCTAGTCTGCCCTACTATTTGCCCATAGCTGAAGGGAGAATAATTGGATTTATACCTTTTCAAAGGGTATTAGTGCTATGTAAAATGCAATCAGCCTCATCCTGGATTTAAACCCGTGTCATTGTGTTCATTTCCTACAATTACCATTACACCATGAGACACCTACACATATATATATGATTACATTTACATACTTATGGATTATTGCAATACATGCATATGAATTGTAGCATCTTCATGCCAATGCATTATCACACTTATGTACACATGTGTAAGTAAATAAAGTAAAGTAAAGTTGGCAATTTTAGTAGAGGGTAACCTGAAGGCTCCCTTTTCAATAGCTACTACACCAAGGTGTTGGGGAGGGCGAAAATCCATTCCTGGATTGTTCCACTTTACCCTTGATCCTTACCTGAGTGTTAAGCAAGGCAGCATCAAGTACCATTTTTTGAGTCTTTGGTATGACTTGACCTGGCATTGAACCCCGGTCTACCAGACCATTGGCGGACACTCTACTCATTAGGCCAATGGCCCATATCTAAATATGTGCATTTTGGAACAAAAGTAGCTAATAGTATCACACCACTATTACATCCAAAAATTCTTTAGAGGCATTTGTGGTATACTATTATTATTGTAGGCCTGGACATTGGCATAATGGTTAGAGTGTTTGCCAATGGACCAGGAGACCTGGGTTCAATCCCAGGTTGAGTCATACCAAAGACTCAAACAATGGTACTTGATCCCTCCTTGCTTAACACTCAGCATTATGAGGTAAGGATCAAGGGTAAAGTGGAGCAATCCAGGGAAAGGAGTAGCACCCTCCCCTACACCTCGGTGTAGTAGCTATCGAAAAGGGAGCCTTCAGATTATACTTGATTACAGTCACCAACTTTAGTTACTTATCATTATTGTACAAAATGGACACAGCAACCCAAGTTTAAATCCTGGATGAGACTGTTAGTGCTAATAACCTTGTGAAAGGCATGAATCCAACTATTTTTTCTCCAGCTATGAGTAAATAGTAGGGCAGACTGGACTATTTACCCTTGGTGTGGCAACTGATCTTTGAGAAGGAAAACTGTATTCAAACCTGTTAAATTCTACTTAAAAATTGAATTTGTGTCACATCCTATTCATAATGGAGGGATTGGGTAAATACATACATACAAAAATTTCTATCATAAAATCTGTGGCTATTCTCTGGTAGTAGTTATTGTGAGGAAACCACAATTGTTTATATGTTATTTACATTTCTGTCTTTCACTCTTATCAAAGACCAATAAAACTATACAATGTTGCAAGGTTCATTGTCAGTAGTTGGGTGTAACATGTTATTGACACAATAACATAAATTCATAAAATTTTAGCGACTCAAATTCAATATTCATCAAAACTTATCAAGCAAACTAAAATGATATTTTATATATTTTCCACTAAGGGTAAAATAATTGAAATTGGCATTGTTTGTGTGTTTATGCTTGTATAAATTCACTACAGTTTGTAGATCTTTCCGAGAACTATCTTCCCATTAAGTTTCATTTAGACAGGTTATTTGATAACCCAAAATGAAATTGAATAAATAAAAAAAAAAGAGGCATAAAATTTGAAGTTATTGCTAGAAATAGTTGTTCCTTATTACTAGGTTCAAGTTCTAGTTATATAAGGTCATTAAAAGGGCAGATCAACTTTTGTTCATTTTTAAACTGTTCATTGTAGAGTCCAATCCCTCTATGTATTACATCAATCATAACACTAATACCTTATGGAGGTGCCAGTGGTGTAATGGTTATCGTCGCAGGAATTGGACACGGCGACACGAGTTCAAATCCTGGACTGATTGCATTTCACATAGCACTAATACCCTTGGGAAAGGTATGAATCCAATTATTCTCCCTATGGGTAAATAGTAGGACAGACTAGGTTCTTCAGCCTTGGTAAGGCAACTAGTCTAGGAGAAGGAAAACTCTGAATTCAAACCTGTTAAACTCTACTTAAAAAATTGACCTTGTGTCATATCCTGCCCGAGCAGAGGGGTTGGGTAAATATGATAACACTAATACCTTATTACAGACATACCACTTGTAAATTAGTTTTATTCTTGTATATCTCAGATATTGTATATATTATCAATTCATTGTATATGCAGTAAATCTCTATGAGAATTATCTTTCAGTATGCTATGTCTATCATTTGTAGGATTGAATAAGAAAGGGGAAAAAATAGATAAAATAAATTTAAAAAATGTAGAAATTCCTGGAGGCCCCTGATAGGAAATAGGAGTGGTGCATGCGACTGTCCCTGCACTAAGGAGAAATTTCTACCTCACTTCAACCTCCACCCAAGCACTGAAAAGACCTTTGATTCAGTTGCTAGCAGTGAATACATGTACTAATTAGGTTGTGTAGCCTGAAAACCCAGCCATGTCTGCTGCTAGCAAGCTGACACCGCTGAAATATATATTATTAAAAACACCAACTGGATATGACCACTGACTGTGTACTTATCATCCACTGAAAATGACTCATACATTTCAATGCCTTGTTTGGGGATGCAACTGTTTTTCTAATGATCCAGGAAGACATTTACTCACTATGGAATAGCCTTATGGAACCCAAAAATAAAAGTTAAAATTTAAAAGGTATCTTTGTCTCTTTTCTTCCTTCCTTCAGTAATTCCTTTGCAGCCTTCACAGACACCTAACAATAAACTTAGTCTTGCAAAGCAGGTAAAGCCTGAGGCCAAGAGATTGTTGATCTCAGCCACTTGGCATGAATGCCAAGCAGCCTTGATTGAGTTCATACCTCCAAACACTGTATCAGTCACTAGTGTCTTTTCTCAGCATGTGGAGCCTATATTTACACCTACTTGGTTTCTAGAATGGGACACTTTGTTTTGTCACCAATTTTTTTCCAGGCATCATCAATCACATCTGCACTTCCTCAAACTATACCTGATGACATTGAGGTCATATTCAGGTCACAACATCATACACCCACTCCCAGATATTCCTGATGACATTTGTATTTAACAATGTTGAATCATTATATTATTGAATAATTATATTCTACACAACCATAGAACAATTTTCAGGGAAAAATTTCCAGCACAAAACTTTATAAATTAGTCCATAAATAAGTTTTTTCTTCTTATTTATTTTTACATTTGAATCATATTTTTTCATCTTTAAAATTGAAGAAATAATATACTGAATATATTATCATCCTCCATCTTTAATGTTAGAATCAATGAACAAAAACACATAGAAAAAACAAACATAAACACCTTCCTTTAATCCAATGTTTCAAATCTTGATCAGTGGTGAATCCCCATGGTATAGGGGCTAACATGCTGAACTATGATTTTTAGTAAGAGAGTTCAAAGACCAGTAATGCTATTATATTCACTTTTGGATAAATACCTTTCTCAAAAAGGTATGAGTCCTCTTATCCCGCCAGATATGGGTTAAATAGTATTGTCACAATTCTTTTACAGGGATAGCTTTGGCATTAAATAACCCACAAATGTTGATATGCCATTATACAAAGAAACTGAAACAGATATAGATCAAACAATATACAGGGGACATTTCAGGTCAAAATCTAGCTTACAACTAAGTCAAGATATGGAATTAAAACATTATATATATATATATATACATATGCATTCATATATATATATATATATATATATATATATATATATGAATGCATATATATATATATATATATATATATATATATATATATATGAATGCATATATATATATATATATATATATATATATATAATGATTGTGATTCATAACCGTTTAAAATTTACTTCGCAGCTAATATCTCCTCGTGGCTAAATGGTTAGAAGCTTTGGCTTGGCGTTTGAGTCAACCGTGTTTCGTTCCCAGCTACGGGGAGATACTGTCTAGCCACACTGATGAGTTCTGATAGAATGAAACAGATATGTCTGTGGATGACTATATATATATATATATATATATATATTCAAAAAGATTTTTTTAAATGGTACTTGATGCTTTCTTGGTTAACCTTCAGCTTTATAAGGTACTGATCAAGGGTAAGAGGAACAATCTAGGAAAAGAAGTAACGCCCTTCATTACACATTGGTATAGTAGCTATTGAAAAGGAAGCCATTAGGTCACCCTCAACTATGGTTGGCCAACTTACAACTATATATATATATATATATATGTTAGAATAGGGCAGATACATGGTCAACAGAATTTAGTAATTGTCAGTTTCTTGCTTATGCAATCATCTGACACCTTAATAGCTCAGTCAGCTGGGAAGGGCTGTAGAATATGCTGATTGTATATCTGCAAAGAAGTAAGATCCCTCTCCACAATGAGTGTCCTGATGATGACACTAAACCATCTGATGGTGAGGCTTCAGTCCTAGAGCTTTGGGAAATACAGAGCACCCCTTCATTGCCTTTATTCCTAGATCCACTCTGACCTGGAGTGACAGTACTTGTTGGGGTGTTATCTGTATTTGATAGGAATACTTGAAACCATTTAACTGTTTGCTAACAAATGAGCTCTGGTTCATTTAAAAATGGTTACCTACAAACTGCTCACTTAGTATGTTTATGTAAAAACAGAATTTGGCATTAAATAATCTACATGGGTTGATATGCCATAAAACCTAACCAACCAACTAGACAATCAACCAACCAATGTTAACTTTATGTCTACTCTATTCTAACTCAAATATACATGCTCTATCACAGACATTAAGCACTCCTTATTCATGACAATAGAAAACATTTATATATATATATATATATATATATATATATATATATATATATATATATATATAGTGTATTTTGGCTGCAAATTATCATTCAAACAGGTTTTGTTAAAGACCATGGAATATTTCTTCTTTATGATTTTCAAGTGTAGACATTCAAGTCTTCTTGTTCTTTGCACATTGGGGTCAAGATGATAAAGTGTCCCATATTTTTTACTCAAGCGCTTTCAACACTGTCTCTGGTTGTCCTCAAGGGAATTTCAGTCGTGATCATTGTTTATTTGGTGTGAGATTTTAATTTGGAAGGTTTATTTCTTTTTCTTTTAAGTTGGCCCATTCAGTTAGGAGGGTTGCTAAGGTTAGTGTATTAGTTATTAGAAAAAAATAAAAATAAAAACAATCACCACAACCAAAATTCCCGAGGATGACCAGTGATATGGTTGAAAGCACTTGGGTAAAAAATGTGGGACACTTTCTCTATCATCTTGACCCGTATGTACAAAAACAAGAAAACTTAAATAGCTACACTTGAAAATCATAAAGAAGAAATGTTTATAACAGTTTATACACTGTTTTCTAATAACTTTTGGCCATAAATTAATGTAATAATTAGTAAAAGTGGTTGACCATAGTTGAGGGTGACCTGAAGGTTCTTTTTTCAATAGCTACTACACCACGGTGTAGGGGAGGGCACTACTCCATTCACAGGATTTCTCCTCTTTACTCTTGATTCTTACCTTATAATGCTGAATGCTAAGCAAGGCAGCATCAAGTACCATTTTTGGAGTCTTTGGTATGACTCGACCTGGGATTGAACCCTGGCCTCCCAGACCATTAGCGAACACTCTACTCATTAGACCAATGGCCCGGTTAATGTAATAATACTTTAAATGAATTTTTAAAATATTACTCTTTAGTCAAAGTATATTCAAAAAAATATGTTTAAAATAGGAGTCTGTCAACTTAGTTTGAAGGCCAAATGAGTTACAATTCAGCTTTTATTAGGAAAAACCTTTAATTTTGCAATGGTAACCAGTCTAGGAGAAGGAAAACTCTGAATTCAAACCTGTTAAACTCTGCTTAAAAATTGACCTTGTGTCACATCCTGCTCATAGTAGAGTGGGTGGGTAAATACACACGGGCTCTTTAATCTCGCTATGGCAACCAGTCTTGGAAAAGGAAAACTCTGAATTCAGACCTGCTAAACTCCTCTTAAAAAATTGACCTTGTGTCACTTGCTGCTCATAGTGGAGGGGTTGGGTAAATACACACTAGGCTCTTTAACATTGGTATGGCAACCAGTCTAGGAGAAGGAAAACTCTGAATTCAAACCTGTTAAACTCTGCTCAAAATTGACCTTGTGTCACTTGCTGCTCATAGTGGAGGGATTGGGTAAATACATATATTTTATGAAAAAACTGCTTAAATTTATACGTATCTCATAGAACAGTTGAAATATGGATGCTCATGATAAAACCTGATAATACACTCAATAGAAAAAGTCTAAGCTAAAATTAAAATAGTTATATAACAGGCAACACTAATTTGTTTAATTGTCTTTAATTGGATCATTTTGAGATGAGGCTTCTTAATCTGAGAATTAATTTTTATTTATTGCAGACTATAGAAGACCAGATAAGGATTTATAAGACCAAAAAAATCCATCCTTGATTGCCCTTCGGGGCCCGTGGCGCAGCGGATAGAGGCGTTGAGTCTCTACGGTTCCAGGTGAGCATTGTCAGAAGATAGCGGTTTCAAATCCTACCCAAGCCGGCCAGAGGTTTACTTGGTCAAAAAAACATGGTGCGATAGACAACAACTATGGAAGGCAGTAATTACTGGGAATACGGTTACAAGACTCATCATTCCTATCCGAGGTCGTGGTAAAATCACCTGAAGAAGGCCAGAGGTGAAATTTGGCTGAAACGTAGTGAAAGAAGAAACAACACAAAAAAACTACCAAGATGAGGACAAAAAGTCTGCAATAAATAAAAATTAATTCACTAATTTGTTTATAAGATTTTTAGATTATATCATTAAATTTCATTATATCATTATTTTATAATTAAATAAAATAAATCTTCTCGTCCATTCTGTCAGATATTTCATCAATTTGTAATCTCCATATTGAAAAGGTTATTTAAAAGTTCTAAGCCTCACTAAGAAAAAAGAACATAGCTAAATATTTTTGTTGGGGCAACATACTACCACTGTTTTTTAAACTAGAAAAATCTGAATTAGTTTTTCTAGTTTTATAAGAAGCGGATTGTGTGTTGCCTCAAAAATGTTTATCTATGGTTCTTCTTTCTGGGTAAGACTTAAAACTTTTTGAACGACCCTTGTAAATTAAACAGGATGCCCAAAAATAGGAAATATTTTTAATACATGTTAATAATATGGAAAATTGCACATTACAACATTATGTAGGATGTTCAACTTTTTATAGTTTATATTTCATAATTGTATCAGTGTCCGTCCACCTTAGAGACAACATTTTCAGCTGAAAATACTGACTTAAACGTCACAATTTCTAAAATAATTTAGTTATTTGAAATTTGTTGTTTATAAATAAATAAAAAAAATAATCATTATATTTGACAACTCAAAAGAACTTAACTGCACATTGTTGACAGATTTAAACTCAGTCAAATTTTTATAAAAATCATTTCCCTAACTTTTGAACATTTCTCTTCAAACTGGAAATTTACTGTCAAGGCAGATTTCAAAAACTAGATCTATTAACCAATTAGATTTTTTTGCTAATGGAGTAATAAATTTTTGGAACAAATTGTTTCATCAGATCAAAAATAGCAATAGTGTAGAAAATTTAAAAATCGAATTGGAAATTCAGAAATAATGGAAAGAAAAAGAAAGAGGGCATTTTTTGGAACTATTGGATGAAACATTTAACAGAATTTAATCTATATTATAGATATTGTATTAATATTTTATATATATTTTATGCAAATATTTTTTCTTTTAAAAGTTGATGTGAGAAAATAGTAAAAAGGAGAGATGCCCAAGGAAACAACATAATAAAGTCAAGACTGATACAAGGTGAACTTAATTGAGTCAACGTCCCAAGAAGTGAGCTTCCTGTGCTGGTGGTGATCAAAATAGTCCTGGCCTTGTCAGAATTTTCTTTAAAGAAGGTGCCTCAGGTATGGTGCAATAAATCGAACACTGTACTTCTTTTAAATAACACAGGAAGGTGCTACCTAGAGAAATGACTCTCCAGGGCTAAACAATTAGTTTTTATCCAAAATATATATGGGAGAGGCCCCATGGCATAACGGCTAAAGTGCTGGGCTATATCTTCAAAGTAGGCAAATTCGAAAGCCATTTACACTATTATGTTCATTTTCTGATTAATACCCCTAAAAAAGGTATGAATTCTCTTATACCAAAGGTTTGGGTTAAATAGTACTACATGGATGGCTTAGGCATTAGATAAACCATGAAGGTTGATATGCCATTAAATAAAGAAACCTTAAATAGTACCACTACTGTTCTTCTATAAGAATGGCTTTGGCATTAAATAACCCATGAAGGCTGATATGCCATTAAACAAAGAAAACAAACCAAAACATATATACCAATATATATATATATATATATATATATTTACTTTATTTTTTTATTAGAAGTAGTAAATATGTAATATATCTGTTCTACAGATAGATTTTAGACTCATATAATATTTTTGGTTGAAGAAGAGAAGGAATATTTCTATTAATACTGGTGATTGGTACATATCAAGATTATATCATTCTATTGATATATTTCATAGATTGTTCTATTGCTGCCGCTAAAAAAAGAAAGTGCAATAAAAGACAGAAAAGTATTTTTTGAAACAAATAAGGTTAATGTAAATTTAAAGGTTACTTAATTCCGAGTGATTATAAACAATCAAGAGGATTTTTTTTTTTTACTAGTCTGCATGAATATAAGTATTATTTATCAATTTTTTTTGTTAATGAAAATCATAATTTTTTCATTAAATATAATTTGACTCATAGAACTTGATTGTATAAATATGGAAACAATTAAAGAATTTTTTTTTTTTTTTTGATGAAAAATTTTTATTATTGATTTGAATTTTTACCTTATTGTTGTTTTTATTTTTTATTTCTTTATTTTTTATCATTTTTTTTTTGTTTAATGTCATATCAACTTGCATGAGTAAATCTAATGTCAATGCCATCTTTATAATGGTACTATTGAATCTATAGCTGTTAGGGATAAGGAGTTCATATCTTTCCCAAGGATAATTGAAAAGTAAACATAATATTGCAAAGGAAGTTCAAACATACTTACTGCCAAAGCTGCTTGGTAGCGCCAGGAGTGGCAGTACCGCCTTGAGCTACCGAAACTGTGTTATCACCCTGGTTGGCGGCTGATGAGGACAGAGTATCGCACGTGCTTTCACACGTTGTATGATGAAAATTTTTTAAAAAATTTGTCACAGTCCAGCACATTAGCCACTAAGCTATGGGGACTCCTATTTTTTATTTGTTTTAATTCTTTGACTCTTAAATAAATTGCTTAGATTGGAAATAAAGAAGTCACTTTGGAGGAAACTTGAATTTATATCCAGTAATCTTGAGAATATGTTCGACATTATTTGGTTGAATTGGCTTATTAGTGAATAAAATTGAAATTTAATAATAAGTTGCTATGTTTTTCTCCTTTTCTGATTTTCTATATGCCATAGATGTAAATTATCCCATTTTCTTAGCTGAAGTAGTTTCATTATAAATTTTGTCTACTTTATCTATTTATTTATTTCTATTGCTTTTTATTGAACCAGTGAAAATTTTTGAGTTCAAATTGTCATTGTTTTTGATCTAAGCTGCTTACTTAATGGTTGTAAATTGTAAACTGATTTTAGTATGGTGATAAAAAGCAACAATAATAATATGAAAGATAAACTAGTCAAAATTCATAATGAGGTATCAAGATGATGTTGAATGTACACAAGGATATATAATTGATGTCTTAATTTGTTCCAGCTGAAATGTTTCATCTGTAAAATAAAAACACACAAAAATGCTCATTTTCCCCTATTCAAAATCAATAAAAAAAACCCCAAAAAACAAAATGTGTTGAGCAAAGTTAAATTACATTTTAAAAAGTTCCAATTTATTACATTAAGTCTTTTGTTTTTGTTTCCTTAAACGATTTTTTTTTAAATATGGCTTTTTTGCCAAACTGATCCAGTCATGTAACCAGAATTTTCAAGTCTGCAGTGAGCTGGTAATTCATATTCCACAATTTTTTTAAAGTTTAGTTTCTCAAGATTATTGGAGCCAGTACGCCCAGGATCTCCAACGAGAATTGTTGTTTCTTGGGGCAGAGATAACAGCCAATTATATATTTCATGTAAAATACATGTGTCATAAAGCATATCACCAAAAAGAATAACGTCCCAATTGGTTATTTTTTCTCCAATTAAATTTTTCATTTCAGTTTTCAGAACGACTTCATTCAAAGATGCATTCATTTCTATAGCTTTTATTGCAACTGAAACAAAACAAAAGTATTTTTAGTACATTTTGAAAATTCTTTTTAACAAATAATTTTATATGAGTTGAATTGATACCAAATATTCATAAGAGAGTCAAGATTTTAATAAAAGGATAAATAGATGTATCTTAAAAAATATATAATAAAGAAAAAAAAACATGTAAACAAGTTTATTGTAATTTGCATAAAACTGAATTAACAAAAAAATATGAAAAACTTTTTTGTACTGACATCTACATGTATTAAGAGGCAAACCAGATTTTGTTTATATTTGAATTAACAAACTGTTGAATTATTCTTTGGTTAGATTTATTAATATTTTTATTATCACCGCCTGGTAAGTAAATATGCATTGTGTGTATATGTGTGGGCCAGCCCAAGCTTTTATAGGGTCGTGAACACTCCCACCCCAACAATATAAGCTTGTTTCAATTGTTTGAATAACAACTGTGAAAAAACCTTAAAGCTTTGATAGTATTTTTCGATGGTACAAAGATACTAGCTGACATAATGGAGGCTGATATATGGAGTTACCTATGGTATAATAGTTATTGTGGTAGGAAATGGACATGGCAACATGAGTTCAAATCCTGGACAAAGCAGATTGCATTTCACATAGCACTAATAGCCTTGGGAAAGGTATGAATCCAATTATTCTCCCTCCAGCTATGGATAAATAATAAGGCAGACTGGTTCTTCAGCCTTGGTTGGGCAACTAATCGAGAAGAATGAAAACTATGAATTCAAACCTGTTAAACACTGCTTAAAAATGACTGTGTTATATCCTGCCCATGTGGAGGGATTGATAAATAAATACTAGCTGACATAATAAATCACAATGAAAAAACATTAAGTCAAGTACTCTTGGTTAGATTTCTTTGTTTAATAGTATATCAACCTTCATGGGTTATTTAATGCCAAAGCTAATCTTATAGAAAAACAGTAGTGGCACTATTCAACCCATATCTGGGTTGGTGGAGAAGGAGTTTCTAACTTTTCTTAAAAGTATTAGTCCAAAAGTGAACATAATAGCATGTCTGCAGTTTGAACTCACTAACTACAATGTTGAAGTTTAGTATGTTAACTATTATGCCACTGGGACTTCCTCCCTAAGTACTCTGGGAGCCTCCCTGGTAGTCATGTGACTCAAAGCAACTACTTGTATATCACTTATATCTTGAGCTGGCTCTGCTGCATACAAGAAAATATAATTAATCAACTAAAGTGTATTCACAATTCTGTATTATGAAATTCTTAACCATGACATCTCAAGCTAACTTCAGATTTATTACAAGAGTGGGCCAAAAGTTTTGCAATATTTTGGTAGGTACTAGTGTGCAGTGTGTATATGAAGTGATTGAAGCAGTTCAAACAATGTAAGGTACCAGTTATGGTTGATTATTTGGGTTTTATGGCATATCAACCTTCATAGGTTATTTAATCCCATAGATTAGTTGGTTGGTTGGTTGAATTTCATGGCATATCAACTTTTGTAGGTCATTTAATGCCAAATCCATTTTTATACAAATAATCAGTTCTATTTCAAGCTATTCTGTTTATTCAAACAGTTCTATACAGCCAATTTAGTATTGTATAAATATATATTTTGTTTACACACAACTAAATGTCAAAACAGTTCTAGATTAAATAATTCAGTTTAGCATAAGTACAGTTTCAATGTCAAAAATAGTTCCATTTCAAACTATTCAGTTTAGCAAAAGTACACAGTTTAAATGTAAGTACACAGTTTCATTGTCAAAAACATTTCTATTTCAAGCTATTCAGTTTAGTCAAACAGTTCTAATTTAAACCATTCAGTTTAGCATAAATATGCAGTTTTGTTCTATTTAACCCATAGATAGGACCTTATCAGGTGCTACCCTTCTGAGCTAGAGTGAACCTGGGAGCAATGGCAATGAAAGGGTGCTCTGCATTCCCCAAAGCCCCAGCATCACTGGAACCTCACCATCACATTGTTTAGTGTCATATCCAGGACACCCGTTGGGGGAAGTCTTACCCCTCTGCAAAGATGCAGTCGTTGTATTCTACAGCCCCAGCCAACTGGGCAAGGTACCAGTTATGGTTGTTAGTATTGTGGTAGTTGGTGTGCTGACATGTGGTGCATTGCTTCACTCTGTGTGTGATTTGAAAGCCACACTGATGAACATGCAATGTAATTTGATTAGGGAAACTTTACAAGTTTGAATAGGTCATAACACTAAAGAAGCAACCAAAAGCATTTGTTGTACAAAAAGTGAAAGTGCAGTTGATCCCAGTACAGTAACCAGATGGTTCAAGAAATTTTGCTTAGGTTGCAAAGACCTCAATGATCAGGCAAGGTCAGGTAAACCTAAAGTTGAAAATTCTGAAGCCACAGTCTAAGCAATAGAAGCAAATCCAATGAGTAGAACTCAGAGAATATTAGGTGAACTTGACCTCTCACAGTCTAGTATGATTCGTCACCTTCATGACCTCTGCAAAAGCATCTGGAGTTGCTGAATTTAACCTCACATTACAAAAATGTTGTAAAACTTTGACTTACCCTAATAAATCAAACTATCTAAAAAAAATTTTCTAACATAAAACTATCAAGTTTATTTTCTCAAATGGAACTATAAAAAAATCAATACAAAAAAAAATCTGTAACATAAAGGTAGCAAGTCATTTAAAAAGGTGAAATACTTAAAATTATAAAAAGGTTCCTAATATTTATCATGTTCATTATAGCTGTGACAAGGCCATTTTGTGTGTAATGAAAAGTCATTTTTTTTATCTAATGTAAGTAAAAATGTTTTGTTTATTCTGCAAAAACAGTTAATGTAAGATAATCTGTTTAAAATGTCAATCGTTAGTGTTTACCGTATGTTGTCAACAATATATCAAGTCTGACATGAATATCAAAGTTTGTTGTATGTTTTAAATTGCATCAGCAGATGGTACAATTTTCAACACCATATGGTGCTTAAAAGAGAAAATACTAAGATTTTATCTCATTCCAATGGAAATTTGAAGTTAATCAATTGACTAGGTCTCCTTTTTTTGGTCTAAAAGTCAATAGAGTTCCTAACTCAATTCCAAGATTTTACAATAAAAACAGAAAAAAACTACTAGAAAAAAAAAGCTGTATATTTAGAAGAGAAAATACTTGCAAGTCAAATAAATAGTATCAAAAAATCATAGTAAACTCTCCAACTATTAGATTTTAAATATTGATTATTTTAAGGGATAACAGTCACATTTGATATTTTCTTAATATTAAAATATTGAAGATAATAATATCTTAATATAAAAACTTATACAGGTATAACTTTTCAATGTTTTTATATAATTTCTCATATAATAACAAACTAGCAAGACTACATGGAAATTCCATGTGTATTGACTAAGATTATGTTTTTATCTGTATGTTCTCATTTTCTCTCTGATCCCTTTCAATGAATTATTTTCCTAAGTAAAAAGGAAGAAGGAATTTTCTACTGTGTCATCTCTTTCAGCAATTATAATCCAGTGAATGTTTATGCTTTTTATCTTTATCTACTTTTAATATTTTGATCATTATCTCTTGATACCACTACCTAGCATATTTGTCTATGCTTTTCTTTCACTTCCAGTACTCCTTCCTTTCATTATATATATATATATATATATATATATATATATATATATATATATATATATATATATATATACATACACACACATAGCAAAAATAACTTGAAAATTTAAAGAAACTTAAAATATATTTACCACTACCTAGCATATTTTTCTATGCTTTTCTTTCACTTCCAGTACTCCTTCCTTTCATTATATATATATATATATATATATACACACACATAGCAAAAATAACTTGAAAATTTAAAGAAACCTAAAATATATTTACCACTACCTAGCATATTTGTCGATGCTTTTCTTTCACTTCCAGTACTCATTCCTTTCATTATATATATATATATATATATATATATATATATATATACATATCAAAAATAACTTGAAAATTTAAAGAAACTTAAAATATGTTTACCACTACCTAGCATATTTGTCTATGCTTTTCTTTCACTTCCAGTACTCATTCCTTTCATATTATATTATATATATATATATATATATATATATATATATATATATATATATACACATAGCAAAAATAACTTGAAAATTTAAAGAAACTTAAAATATATTTACCACTACCTAGCATATTTGTCTATGCTTTTCTTTCACTTCCAGTACTCATTCCTTTCATTATATATACATATATATATATATATATATATATATATATATATATATATATAGTATTATTCGGTCCAGTTAAACCGGAGTTGGGAGTAATTCAATCAGGACAAAATATATATATATATATGTATTATATACACACACAGCAAAAATAACTTGAAAATTTAAAGAAACTTAAAATATATTTGTATTTTAAATTTGTTTTTAAATTCCATTTTGAACTTATTTTACCATCAGGCTCAGTCATCTGGGGCTGTAGAATACACCCACTGCTTCTCTGCAGAGAGCTAAGAATCCCCCCGCCAAGTGTCCTGGATATGAGATTAAACAATTTGATTGTGAGGCTCCAGTAATACTGGAACTTTGGGGAATGTGGAGTACATCTTCATTGCCATTGTTCACAGGTCCACTCAAACCAGGAATGGTAGCACCTGAGAGGCTCCTATCTATGGGTCAAATAGAACTGTTTGACATTTAAAGTGTGAGCAAACAAATGACTTATACTAAATAGAAGTGTTTGATCATTTAACTGTGAGTAAAGAAATGGGTGATGTTTAACTGAATTGTTAGTGATACATAGCAATACTTGGAACCATTTAGCAATGTGCAAAAGAATGAGCCTAGGCTCCTCTAAAAATGTTATCAACAAAATGTGTTTACACATCATATATATTTAATATATATATATGTATATAGAGAATTTAGCATTAAATAACCTATGATGGTTGATATGCCATCAAACTAAACCAAATCATTTTACCATACAAGTAGATACTGCAAGACAACTGTAAGTGTAAATTGTAATATTTCATACCTATCTACCTACCTACCTCAATTCCTTTCGCTTGTTTTTTTTTGGGGGGGGTTGTAATTTTCTTACTTTCTACCTTTCCTTCCTCATACCTTCCCCCTCCTTTTACTTATGTATGTTTCTCAGCTAGAAAGAATAACTGATTCCAGTTCAAAGTAGCTGGGGATCAAGCAGATACTACATGTTGATCCTACGCAGGAAAGTTTAAAGTTAGTATGTAAAAACAAGATAATAAAATAGATAATTTGAATTTTTTAAAATTTTGCAGTTTAATGATTTAATAAAATTGATGATTGATATGCAATAAAACTTTTAAAAAAATTACAAAATATTGTTTGTCTAAATTTATTAGATAAAGTTTGATAATTGTTATTACTAAGACTATTTGGACAATTGACCTCATATTTATTGTTATACTCCCATGTCCGCTTAAGATATATGATGCAGTGGATAAGGCATTTGGCTTGAAAGTGCTTCTGAGTCAATCATCTGGAGGTTGCAGGTTCAATCCTAACTAGAGGTAAGAATAACACAGATACTTATAATAACTTAACACTTGTACCTGGTCATGGTTAACAGGATTGGAACAGTCTACCCCTGTGGATCAAATAAAGGGTTCAATCTGAGATTCTGTGTGGGCACTGAGTTCAACATGAAACACCTGAAGAAGGCCAAAGGACAAATTGGCCGAAATGTTCTGAAGATAACAATAAAGATGAGGTCAAAAGTCTGAATATTCAAAATCAATATAACAAATAAAAATACTGCTTTGTTTCTCATAATGTAAAAACAGTGTCAACATACCTGGATCAATATCATTGGCAAGAACACGGGTAGCACCTAACATCTTACTAACAATAGCTAAGGCTCCACAACCACTTCCAATATCTAACACTGATTTCTTTTCAACATAATGTCTGTTATCCAGGAGAAACCTAACAAAGAAATGAAGGAAATCCCATTTACAATTTTTAAATGGGAAAAACACACATAACACAATTTAAGTAACATCACTGACTATACATATGATTAAAAAATATCCTTAAAAAGCAGCAAGGGACAAGTTTTTAATACACTGTTTTGTGAATAGTAGTTTTCTAAAAACACAATAAAAAATCATATATCTTGCTTGCTGACATGTTAGACAATATTTAGTTGTCAATCCTACATTTTATTTTGATCTATTTGCCCAAACCCTCCAACATGAGTAGGTTGTGATACAAAGTCAATTTTTAAGGAGAGTTTAATAGGTTTAAATTCAAAGTTTTCCTTCTCCTATACCAGTTGCCACAACAAGGTTAAAGAGACTAATCTGCCCTACAAGCTACCCATAGCTGGGAAAGAATAGTTGGTTGTATATTTTTCCGTAGGGCATTAGCACTAAATATTTACTTGGATTAGGAGCTTACTCCTAGGGTACTCAGTCTCAGCTGGGCTGCCTGGCATACATGCTGGGTAGAGTATCAATATATCAATAACAAGTATAGATTCACATTGCACTGAAGCTCTGGGTCTGGTGAATCTGTCATCAGCAAGGTGGCATATATGCTGGGAGTCTTAGTAAAGACTTGCATAGTTCACATTGCAACTAGGAATCCTATGCCCAGTATAGTCCAGCAGGGCATGACATCTCTCTTCCCTAAATCCCCTATATAAAAAAAACCTTGTGTTAAATCTTGCTAAGTGGGACGCATGGAACATTCTCTATATTATACTTTTAGTAGAATATTAGATGACCTGTGAACCTTGGACCTACACAAAATACTTAGGACATCACATCTACGAAGGGGTATCAAACTAGTTTAACAATTTAAAAAAAATCAGGATTCCAAATTACAATAGACAAGGAAGATAATATACAACATGCATACTTTTTCAAAACAATAAAAATGAATTTTGGTGTCCCTGTTCCTCCCTATTGAAAAATGTCTCTAAACTTGTATGTCTATGTCTGTTTTGTTAGTAAAGTTTTGTGACTGACAGTTTCCTTGTTTTTTTTTGTTTTGTGTGTATATGCAACTAATTGTATAGATCTGTTTTCTGATTTGTATATATATTTGATAATTTTTTTTTATTATTAAATTATTTTATTGTCTTTCCAATGTTTTTAAAATAAATTTGTGTATTTTTCTTGAGAGTAGGACACACTACAAAGCAAATATTTTTGGGGTACTCAAATATCCAACATGTCCTATGATATTTTTGTTTCTGGTACATACATTTTAATAATAGATTAGTTTTAAATATTTGTGACACCATATACATATACACATATATACATCATGTGGTCTGGGCTAATAAGATAGACACAAAAATATAATTATATAATTATTATTCTGATCCCAACTAGAAATAATGGTAAATGTGATCAATGTTTGGATGTTATATGTAAACCCTATTTAAAAACTTTTACAATATTCTTGAATTTTTCAGTATTGTTTAAAACAAATATCAAGTAACCCCATTATACCAATAAACATAAAAAATGATTAAAGACAATATAAATCAAGAATCAAGGACATCAATAAAAAATATTATGTCCTGGGGAATAAAGTAATGCTACAAATGATGTGCGGAAAGTGGTGGGTAGCAATTCCTACTATTTATAATACTAAATTACCATAAAACTAATGCTAGGTGGTCTCTTTATCTATTAGAATGAATATAAATGTGACAATAATTTCTAGGAGTATGTGAACAAGTACAAAAAGTTCAATGTGAATAAAAATAAAACAGAAAAAAAAAATTTTTAATTAGATACCCAAATTTTTGGGAAATGTTAGTCATCAAAATGGTTTCACTGTATGCCATAGACAGTCAGTGAGAAGCGTTTAAAATTGTTGACATAAATATCATTAAAAAATGTTAAAAATCATTTTCTAAAAAACTGAAATTTATTTTATATAACATTTGCACTTGCTAATTTTTTTTATCCATTAACTACAAAACTTGGTGTTGAACAGTGGCCTTGGCATAAGCAATTTTGAACTCCAGTCTAAATACCATGTTGACTTTTGAACTAATACCCGAGGAAAAGATATGAACCCTCTTATCCTCC
The DNA here is from genome assembly GCA_963585895.1 of Sepioteuthis lessoniana. Classification (NCBI taxonomy): domain Eukaryota; kingdom Metazoa; phylum Mollusca; class Cephalopoda; order Myopsida; family Loliginidae; genus Sepioteuthis; species Sepioteuthis lessoniana. The sequence goes on from CAUZXS010000993.1 coordinate 87,652, forward strand.
TAGCAATGGGTTAAATAGTATTACATCTGTTCCTCTAAAAGGATGGCTTCGGCATTAAATAACCCATGTAGGTTGATATGCCATTTAACAAAGAAACCAAAACAAACATTACCCCCCCCAACTATGGGTTAAATACTATAACTACTGCTCTTCTACAAGGATGACTTAGGCATTGAATAACCCATAAATGTTGATATGGCATTAAGCAAAGAAATCAAAGCAAAGCAAAGCAAACCTTATCCCCACCCCAAACTATGGGTTAAATAGTATCCCTGCAGTTATTCTAAATGGAAAGGTGTGACCCTTCTTTTCCCCTCCAACTATGAGTTAAAGAGTATCTACTGTTCTTGTAAAAGGAAAGGTATGAAACTTCTTATCCCACCCAGCTATGGGTTAAATAGTATCACTGCTGTTCTAAAAGGAAAGGCATGACCCTTCTTATCCCTCCCAGCTATGAGTTAAATAGTATCACTGCTGTTCTTCTAAAAGGAAAGGTATGACCCTTCTTATCCCCCCACCCACCTCAGCAATGATTTAAATAATATCACTGCTGTTCTTCTAATAGTATTGCTACTGTCCTTCTACAAGGATGGCTTTAGCATTAAATAATCCACAAAGGTTGATATGTCATGCAACAAAGAAACCAAACCAAACTAAACCAAACCAAACTAATCCAAAACTTTAGCCAGTGGTAGGTACAAGTACTAAAAATAACAATCTAAACTATGACTTGAAAATATGACCCAAGTAAATATCCATTTTATTTCAAAATGACCAAATTAAAAACAGATGTAAACTAGTTCAACATTTTTGTCTAAATTTCTGAGATGTAAAATTATCATTATTAGTTACTGATATGCTCAGATTAGTTTCCTCATTTAAGCCATTGAGCTCTCCAACCTTCAAGTGTCTGTCATAGTTAGTATTCTTTCTAGATGAGTATTGATAAAAGAGTATTTATTTATGTGAAACATAGTCATTATAATAAAAACCTAGATGAGGACATTAGTCGAGCAAATCAGTGAGGACAATCAAGATGAAAACACCAGTTTGAGTACATCAACATTTTTGTATAAAACTGAGTGCAAACTCCATATATAAAAATATATATGTGTAGTTAGGCAGCAGTCATTCATTTAAGCATGTTTGATTAAATAGTAAAGACACATTTTATCTGTATAATTTAATTAAGATTTGAATTCTTCGAGTTTCCTGATAAGTGTCTTGGTTTCAGACTGGGTCGATGAATTTACCAAAATTGTCCTGAGTGCTTTGTTCTGTTATAAAAAAAAAAAAAAAAACTTTCAAAACTCATTTAAAAAAAACACTCTTTACACATGTAAGCAACCCCTGATGATGGCCAATGAAAGGTCCAAAAGCGCTCGGGACAATTTTGGTAAATTCATCGACCCAGTTTGAAACCAAGGCACTTATCAGGAAACTTGAAAGGATCTTAATTAAATTATACAGACAAAATGTATCTTTACTATTTAATCAAACATGCTTAAATATTATATATATTTACCCAACCACTCTACCATGAGTAGGATGTGACACAAGGTTAATTTTAAGTGAAGTTCAACAGGTGTGAATTCAGAGTTTCTCCTTTTCCCACATCGGTTGCCATACCAATGTTAGAGAGCCCAGTTTACCTTACTATTTATCCATTGCTGGAAGGAGAGTTATTGGATGCATTAGTGATTAGCACAAAGTGAAATGCAAACAGCCTTGTCCACAGTTTGAACTCAGATTACCAAGTCCATTTCTGACAATGACAATAACTGCATCACAAGTGCTTCCATGTATATGTTTCTAAACATGAGATTTTACCATGTTAGTTATATAATTGGATAACCAAGTTGGAATGAATAGCCTCACAGTTATAAAATTAGAAATTGTCACAGCAGATAATAAAACAAAAACTGAAGCTCAATATTTACATTAAAAGAAAAAAAATATACAGGATACTAAGAAGAACTTGTATCCTAGCTTTGGACTGTTTTATATAATAACAATCTGTAAATTCTATATGAACCTAGATGAAAAAAAATTATAAGTTTTGTTTTTATTCTTGACATTTATAATTACAAATTTTTTATATGAATTTTCAACTGACTGATTATATAGTGAAATTTCTTCTTTTTTTCTTTAAAGTTTTAAATGCCATCATAGTTAATTAGTTGCTTTCACTGATTTTTTAAAATATAAAGCAATAAAAGTTTAGAATTAAATCTGCTTTCTTAGATATACTATTAGTTTGATAACAAATTCAAAGAAAATCTCTTTTTTAAAATCCCTAAAAAATATTCCTTTTTAATAGTAGATTTTGAAAAATACTATGAGTTAATTCTTATACTAAAACTAAAAGTTACAATTATTAACTTTGTATATTTGGCAAATGTTATTATCATTTTGTTGATTATTTGATCAAGATTTTAATAAATATATTCTCCAAAACAGATTTTCTTCAGAGATAAATGCCATTTTTAGATAAATTTATATAGCATATATTTCATTATTTAAATAAGTAGAAAAATAACTTCACTTAAAAAATATAATAAAAGATAAGTGTACATATAGTTGAAAAAAGGAAAATAAAAACAAGTTATTTTTTTAATACATTTTAAGGAATGGATTTATTTAGTCCAAATGTATGAATATATGTAAATGAATAACACTTTTCTGAGCCCGTTTTTGCCAATAAAAATACTATTTGAGATTGAGCAGAATTTGGAGGGGGAGAATAGAAAAATAAGCGTTCACTTTTTTTTACATTTAATAATATTTGTTTAATCTTAACTAGTTTCATTCACTGACCCAGCCAAACTTTATAATGAATTTATATCACATGATCGCTTTATATCCTTAATTAGCATCAAAATTAGTGCAAGGGATAATTGTTCCAATTTTCACCTTATTTATTATAAAAAGCGTAAATTTTAAGACTCTTGAAGAAAAAACGAAATTATTGTATCATTAGTGAGGAATTTAATTTTGTTTAGTGTTTTCATACATAGGTCATAAATATTTGGGGGGTTTTTTCAAGTAATAATTTTTATTTCATTTTTCGTAATTTTAGCAAATTAGACCCTCACACTCACAACAATTTGTTTATTCTTCAGGGAAAAAAATTACATTTTAAAAGGAGGGTTCACTTTCACATTCTAATTCAATGTAGAATGATCCGTCATTTTCGTAACAAGTATCAAAAATAAGAAATCACGTCGAAGTAATAAATTAATTGATAAATAATAATTTGATCTGTCTGGTTATTAGTCTTTTCCAACGCTAACTGTTCCAGAAATGGGTGATCGTTCTACACCAAATTAAAATGTGAAAGTGAATCCCTCTTTTAAAACGTAAAATAATTCTTTATAATTAAAAAATTGCAGTGAATTTGAGTCTAATTAGTTCAAATGACACACACGTACACACATAAAAACAAAACAAAACAGTTGTATGTGTAAAATTTTACCATTATTTTTATAAGCTATAATTTGTGATTGTGAAATTAGGGGAATAAAAAATTGAATTGCTAACATTAGCAGACATGAAGTGGCTACCTAAAATTCTGAGATTAAGTTTGTTTATATATATATAACAAACTTAATCTCAGAATTTATATATTAGGAAATAATGTAGCAACAATTTTATCAGTAAAAAAAGTCTTTAGATTGATTTTCGCTTTAAAAAATTGTACCGTATATGCAGTAGTTGTCTTATCAAAATATTTTGTTATACAACACACGTTTTATAAAAAAACAAACTTATTTTTATTGTTTATGTTTGAATAACATAATCTTTCTTCTTTCTTTTATAAAACTGAAATAAAAAAAGCTCTTAAGTTTAATGAATTTAACATTTAAAATACATATATTTTAAAAGTAACTGCATGGTGAAAATTGATTATCTAAATAAATTAGTATATTATTTTAAATCATCTTTTTTGTAACTATTAATAAAAGTGTACCACGTAAAACATGAAAATGGAAGCCGAAAAGACTAACTGGAATAGAAATGTGTTTATTTATATATATATATATATATATATATATATTTGTTACAACCCGATACTAAAAAAAAAAAAAAAAATACTGTATAATTTACATCTTGTTTTAAAATCTGTTATCGTTTTCATTATTCACTTCCAAAAATTTATGTAAACAGTAGGTTAGGTAATAATGACATTACAAGTAGTATCTTGTTTCTTCAAATCTTTTTTAATAGAAAAAAGAATTGCGTGGTTTTCTGATTTTTTATCACAAATATTTTTTTCCAAAACAAACTTTTTATTTGTTTCATATTTTATTACCTAAGAAATCGATCACCCTCCCCCACAAAAAGCATTAAAAAAACAAAAACAAAAAAAAACATAGGCAGTAATGAATAGTAGTAGCATTGCTACAAGGCAGTGGTTAATTTGAAGTCCATGTTTAGTTGTCAGTATTTTTTTAAATGTGTTTTTGTTATTTCATTAAAAGCGAAAATAAGACAATAAATAACATCAAATAGATAAATAAATAATATTAGTAAAATAAAGAGTAAAATGCAATAAAAAGTTTCATGTTGACATCTGAAGAATGAAAATAATTATTATTGGAGAATAGGAAACATTGTAACCCTTAACGCTTCAGACAGGGTGGATATTATTCACTAGTATTTGTAATAAAATACTTCTTTCTCTCGTACTTGTGTGTGTGTGTGTGTGTGTGTACTGATTAGACCTAAACAAACTTGATGTAATAAACAGTAAAATGAAAACAATTTCTCTACTACTCCACATGTAATTATTACCCCCGTTTTTATACGTATTAAACTAATGTTCTAGAACATTTTCTCTATTAATATAGATTGACTGTTTATTCTTTACATGCATATATGTAAAAAAAAAAAAAAAAATCCCAAAAAACAAACAAACAAAAAACGATGTACACATTTATTTTTACAGGCAAAACTAACTTTTATTCATTTAAATTTTGGACCGTTTTTTTCTTCCTTTTTAATTTTTTTTTAAAATCACATAAATCTCACCTTGCCAATACTTGTCCACCTGGCCAATAAAATGCCCAGAAAGGGTCCAGAAAGGGACACTGATCCCCTGCAGTGTGCCATAATTTACAATTTGGAGTTATAAGCCTTAAACGTATTTCGGGCGATAAATGAAGTCGTGTAATCTCTGTGTTTTTTATGATCAGTTTGCAAATATCATTATTACTATTATTATAACCAGTTGTACAGTGCCGAGTAAAATTTTTTTCAAGTATAGCTATAAAATTAGTCAGTATTTTTGCTGAATAGGTATTCTTGAAGGTCATAACATTTCGGGGAAGACCCATATAAATTGCTTAAAAAAAAGGCTTTTAGCTCCATCAGAAACCATCAACTGATGACGTCAACGAACTACTTATTATTGGCTGTTGGTCAAGGCTATCTCTAACAGACCTAGCAAGCAGGCAGCTGGAGTGTCAGACGGAACCCAAGCATGTAGTGATCTAAATTATTACAAACCTACAAATATCTAGAAACATTTTTCGAAAGAGAGTGATATCCATTAATTAGTTAATTAGCTACTATAACAATGACTAGAAATTAATTTTTATTTCTTACTAGAAAGCAAAGAAAGTGTATCTCCATATATATATATATATATATATATATATATAAGTTGGCGACCGTAGTCGAGGGCGACCAGAAGGCTCCATTTTCAATAGCTACTACACCGAGGTGTAGGGGAGGGCATTACTCCTTTCCCTGGATTGCCCCACTTTACCCTTGATACGTACCTTACAATGCCGAGTGTTAAGCAAAGAGGTATCAAGTACCATTTTTAAAGTCTTTAGTATGATGCGACCATATATATATATATACATATATATAGAGAGAGAGAATTAGCTAAAGGAAAAAGGAAAATTATGAAACTCAGGAAAATAATAATTCTGTTAATATTCCGGAATTTAATTCAATGATTTAAAAAAAGTTTGTATTCATTGTTTTAATTTCATACACATTAGTTTCCTTTGCTTTGCTTAATATTATTAATAGTACTTACCCTAATCAGATATGGGTTTTAAGAGGATCATTGATTTTCATAAAGTATATCAGACCCTTTTGCAAGTTTTTTTATAAATTTAACACTAAAAATTGACATAATTTTGTTTTCTATTGTATAGTTACTTAAGATTTTTGAGATAGATATTTCTGGACTTTGGTTAGATATTAACTCAATTTATTTTGCAAAAAATGTACATGTTAGAAACAAAAGCAAAAATCATGCATGAAATATGAAAATTTTCTGGTTAAAATCTGTCATCTTCAAAAACAATGATGAGAGAAAAATATGAGATTTTTTAGAACTTCTAATTCTTTATTTTCATTAATTTTTCTATGTAAAAAGTTTTGGCTCAATCGGCTGAGGCTGTAGAATACACCAACTGCATTTCTGCAGAGGGATAAGACTTCCCTAATGAGTGTCATAGACACTAAAAACAATCTGATGGTAAGGCACCAGTAATACTGGAGCTTTGGGGAATGTGGGGCTCCCCTTTATTGCCATTGCTCTGGTCCAGAGTGATAGGATCCTATCTATGGGTCAAATAGAACTGTTTGACATTTAAACAGTGTACTTATGCTAAATTGAGTTGTTTAGGATAGAACTGTTTTTACATTTAACTGTGTGTAAACAAAAACTGTTATAACAAAAGGGCATATAAAATTTCCATTCATACAAAAATGGTAGTTGAGGTTGTAGAGTTGAAGATATAGATAGTTTTCAAAGAGGTAGCTTTAATGGCCGCTTGAGACAAAGTTTTCCTTTGTACTGTGAGTAATAATAGAAGGACAGTTGTAAATAGCCGTACAGGAATTCAGTACACAGACAGAAGCTTCGAGGCCCATTTGATTTAGGAGGGAGAAATAATTGATAAGGAATGATATTTAATATAATTATTAGTTATACATAGCAATACTTGGAACCATTTAACTTTGTTGACAGGCTAAACTGAATTCTTTGAAATAGAACTGTTTTTACATTTAACTGTGTAAACAAAAAACTGTGTTTAAACAAATGAATGTGTGTAGAGAAGAAACAGTGTACTTATGCTAAACTAAATTGTTTGAAAGAGGACTGTTTTTACATTTAACTGTGTATTTGGATGAGATAGAAATAAGTGAAACCATTTAACTGTCTACAAAAAATGAGCTTAGGCTCATTTAAAAATGTTATCAACAAAATGTGTTTAGAAATCCAGGGCATTGGCCTAATGAGTAGAATGTTCACCAATGGTCTGGGAGACAGGGGTTCAATCTCAGATTGAATGATACCGAAGACTCAAAAAATGGTACCTGATACTGCCGTGCTTAACACTCAGTATCATAAAATATGTATCAAGGGTAAAGTGGACCAATCCAGGGAATGGAGTAGCACCCTCCTCTTCACCTCGGTGTTGTAGCTATTGAAAAAGGAGCCTCCTGGTCACCCTCGACTTAGGTCGCCAACTTTACTATAAAAGGGATTTGGCACTGAGTGACCTACAATAGTTGATGTGCCATAAAACCACAACCAAAACCAAACCACAACCAAAACCAAAACCAAACCAAAACCAAAACCACAACCAAAACCAAACCACAACCAAAGCCAAAACCAAAACCAAACCACAACCAAACCACAACCAAAACCAAAACCAAAACCAAAACCAAAATGTAAAAGTTTTTTTTTCAATGAGCATAAAATAGTGTACATTGTAATATCAAAGAAAAAGTTTGCCAATGGTCTGGGAGACTGAGGTTCATCCCAGGTCAAGTCATACCAAAGACTCAAAAAATGGTAGTTTATGCCCACTTGCTAAGCACTTAGTACTATAAGGTGAGGTTCAAGGGTAAAGTAGAGGAATTCAGGGAATGGAGTAGCACCATCTCCTAGACCTCAGTGTAGTAGCTATTGAAAAGGGAGCCTTTGGGTCACCCTCAACTAAGGTCGCCAATTTTACTTATAGTTTAATATCTTCTAAAATAAAATCAAGACATTTCAATGTAAATCTAAAAGGGAAAACTCTAAAAAAGGATAACTATACCACTATTATAATTTTCAGGATTAAGATTTCTTTCGAAAATAAGCTTATTACAGAGTCAAGTATCACTGGACTTTGGGTTCAATCAAATAAACCAGCTGCCTGCTTGCTAGGCCTGTTATTGGGATAGCGTTGCTGTTAGCATACTTTTCATAACTTTAAAAATACTACAAAATAGTTGGTATGTTTGGGCACTTATCTTAGAATATTTGATTTTATTTCTATAGTTTGGTTTGGTTTCTTTGTTTGATGGCATATCAGCCTTCATGAATTGTTTAATGCCAAAACCATCCTTATAGAAGAACAATAGTGGTACTATTTAACCTATAGTTGGGGGGATAAGGGGGTCCTTACCTTTCTCTAGAGTATTTGTCCAAAAGTGAACATAATAGTACCACTAGATTTTGAACTTGCTTCCTTAGATACCACAGTCCGACACTTTAGTAATTAAGCCTCAGGGACTGACCCTTTAAATTTGTAATTTTTTCTTGGTCCATTTTAACAACTTAACATGCTTTCATTTATATGAGTGGGTGTGTGTGTGTATGTGTTTGTGTAAGTGTGCTGACTGCATTTCTGTAGAGGGATACGACTCCCCCTATCCCAATGAGTGTCCTAGATATGACAATCTGATAGTGAGGTTCCAGTCCTGTAGCTTTGGGGAATGAGGAGTACCCCTTCATTACCATAGCTCCTAGGTTCACTCTGATCTGGAGTGGAAGTTCTTTAATTGCTTTGATTGGTTTGGTTTCTTTGTTTAATGGCAGGTTATTTAATGCCAAAGCCATTCTCCTAGAAGAACAGTAGTTGTACTATTTAACCCATAGCTGGGAGGATAAGGGGGTTCATACCTTTCCCAAGGGTATTTGCCCGAAAGTGAACGTAATAGCGCGACTGGAATACGAACTCGCGTAATACGATTCCGCAGTCCATCGCTTTAACCATTACACCACGAGGACACCCCCGTTCTATTTTATAGGTAATAATAATAATTATAAAAAAAAAATTGTTTGACCATTTAAAACAAATGATTGATGTTAAATGAATTTGTTAGTGTTACATAGAAATACTTGGAACCATTTAACTGTGTGTAAATGAAAAAGTAATCCTATTTACCGACCCCTCCGCTCGGGCAGGATATGACACAAGGTCAATTTTTTAGCGGAGTTTTAACAGGTTTGAATTCAGAGTTTTTCTTCTCCTAGACTAGTTGCCTAACCAAGGCTGAAGAACCCAGTCTGTCCTACTATTTACCCATAGCTGGAGGGAGAATAATTGGAGTCATACCTTTCCCAAGGGTATTAGTGGATTTGAACTCGTTCATTTCCTAGGACGATAACCATTACACCACGGGCACCTCCAATGAAAAAATAATTGTGAATAGAATTATTGTTAAATGGTTATACTTGAAACACTGGGACTGCGATAGCTGGCATGTAATGAGAATAATAAAAAATAAAATAAAATAGCGAGAATGTCCCAAGGTTTGATAAAAAAAAAAAAGGCAAACTATGGGAGGGGAATTTCTCCAATCGAAGACTCTCGGTAAATCACAGCGGAATGAGCGACAAGCACTCACAAAACCAACATAACACAATTTGAAGATTTAACAACAAAATTTATTACAAAATTATCAATGCAATTAGGGGAAAATAAGATTTTAAAAAAAGTTTAAGAACAAAAGGGGATGGAAAAATAACGATACTATTTATGTATAAAATCCGAGATGAATCACAACTCAAATAGATTTGCAAGGTAAACACATAAAGGCAAAAGAAATATGAAACTAACTGAGGGTTTAGGGCTTGTTAACAATCTTATTTTCTTTCGTTCTTTTTTTCTTTGAGAAGCTTGAATTTAAGTGCCACGAGGAGTTGTTCTGTTTCTGTTATCTATTTCTTGGTCACATTTCGGGTGGACTGGAACAAAGCTCCTGAATGGATGTTAATGCCTCAAAGTCAGGACCGATACTACTATTGTCACTTTTCGAGTGCCAAAAACAAGAAAGGCCTCTCCACTGGTATTTGGGTTGGACATGTGGCTGGTAAGGTCACCCAAAGTTCACTCCAAGAGTTCAAGGCTAGCTGAGGTGGGTAAATAGTGGTATAGCGTTAAGAGGGGAATAGTTAATTTCCCTAACACTATATATTTTAGGCAACACAAATGAATAACGAAACTTCTTTTAACAACACAACAAAGTAAGGTTTATTTCAGTAGCAGGCGTGAAGGAGTGAGAGTGAGAAAGTGTCTCTTTGCGTCGCTGGTCTGTATGCTGGTCCTTGGTTCGTAGGAAGTGTGTTTAAAGCTAGCAGTGAGCGAAGTGTTCCAAGTGGAATCAGTGCAGACATGTGGGAGAGATATGTTCCTTCTGCTAGCTCCAGACTCTCTCTGCTGTTGTCTGTTCTACAGAAAAGGGACCAGAAAAATAGTTCCTGAGAGGGGGAAGGAATCAATGCGCTCTGCCAGTTGGTTGGTCAGTGAGTGACCGATTCTCTTAACAGGGGCATTGATTCGCGAAAGGAAATAGATCTGTGGCTGCTACAGTGGAGAGGGGTTGACTTGTAATTCCATTTCTTACCGTCTTCTTTTTTTTTTTTTTTTCTCTTCCTCTTTTATCCTTGTGAACTACCGAGCAAATCATGCGTAAGGAGAAAGGATAGGCTTGGCGCCTCTCCTTCTTAGCTTCTTTATTCTTCATCTCAGAATAATAAAGACAAATAATACACATTTGTGATATACATAAAAAATATATTTCTCCAAATTGATCTATTTTCTGCCCCACGTAACAGTGTGCAAATCAATAAGTGCTAGCTCATTTTAAAAAGTCATCTACAAACAATGTTAACAAATTATATATATATATATATATATATATATATATATATATATATATATATATATATATATATATATATATATATATATAAAGAGGTTTTGGCATTAAATAACCAGCAAGGATTGATATGCCATAAAACATAACTAACCAGCATGCGTGTGTGCATGATAGTTGAACTTAGTTATAAGGTTAAAATTTTCCAGGTTATGCTAACATATCCTTCCAAGGGACCAAATCTAACCAAAATATACTGCCTTGCAAATCTAAATTTTATTCATTTGTTTTGATTTTCAAAGAAGAATATATTTAAGTAATCTAAGTAACTAACATGCACATTGTACCATTAAAACCCACATAATAAGTTTGTGTACAATTTTTTTAATGATACTTAAAGAACTGCTTTTCCCCACTAAATATAAAATGTACCTAAATTCTAAATGAACAAAGCTAGACTACTGAGACCTCAATAAACAATGTGAAAGCTATAGTTTCATTTTATTTCAATGGCTATTCATTTCTTAGTGTATAAATGACGTAATTAATTGAATTATGTGAATAAGGTCAGTATGGCAAAACCATTGTTTCCTCTCTTATTTTATATGTAATACAGTTTTTGTTTTCGCATATATGAAACCTACTTTATATATATGGTAATTTTTAATAAATTACTTTAACAAAAACATTGATTCTGCTATTTGTTATAAGATAGTATTAGGAGTGTTTAGTTTCAACTAACTCCATTCAAAATACTTCTTTTAAAAGTATTGTGGCAGCTGTCATGTAAGTTTGTTGAAATTTGTATGTTCTGGTTAACTGATTTTAACTTTAAAATAGAATACATATATATATATATATATATGTATGTGTGTGTGTGTGTGTGTGTGTGTGTGTGTGTGTGTATTACTTGGTTGGGTTTGGTTTCTTTGTGTTATATTCTGAGTTGTTGATATCTGTGATATGAATGTTGTGGGCGAGAAATGCGTATGGTTGCAAAACAAAGAACGTATAGATACTCACAATAACACAGTAATGATGTTGTAGAAAATTTTTATAAATAGATTAAGCACAGAGAATAGAATGGAGAAATATGTTCATAGTTAAAGAATGAATTCAGGGTGATAGTTACAAAGTTCATGTACTGTACTTGTCTCGTGGTGAAGGGATGGTTTTCTTGGAAACAAGGGCAGCGTTCCTAACGGCGGCGATCGTTTGAAGTATCGGATGACAGGCACCGGTCAGTGGCGTAGAATCTTTAACACGAGTCGTGTGAAGGAGCAAGTCTGACTAATAACTATTTGGTCCGTCTATTTTTATATTTTTTTTGTAGGCTCAGAAACGGCAATTTTTGTGCCCCGCGGGAAGCGTTCCGATTGGATATCTATTAATGTATTTTTTTTGGTTAATTTATCGCAAACGGAAGTTCTGCGCGGAGCCGATGCGTGAACGACTAACTTTTCATTTTGAGTTGAGAACTCGAAGTGCTAACTTCCGTTTTTTCTTTTCTTCTTTTCTCCTTTCTTTTTGTTTTTCAAATCAAGGCAAGATCTCGTCTTGTAACAGCTCCCCTAGATCTTACCATGATTTGAGGTTGCTATGTTGTTAGTGCTTGCTTGCGTGCGTGTTTTGTTTTTGTTTGTTGGTGTGTGTATTATTTATTTTGTTTTTGGCACATAACGAAGTCTTGAAAGCGTGCTGGGAGTTGCCCGCGTGTTGTTCGTTTCGTTGGGTTTTGGGTATTATCTCCGGAATTGCAGTCATTTGCGACAAGATGCTCCCCTGACGAAAGTGTAAGGAGTCGTGACAACGGGTGATGGGTAGGTTGCCGGGGTGGACAAGGAGGTAGGAGTGGTCGTGTCGACGGGTGATTGGGAATTTGGTGAGGTGGGGATAGAGCTGGAGGTGGGGGTGGTCGATACATGTGCTGCAGGTTACTTGGTCGCGGTACGAGTCGACGGACGTGTCCGCGGGGAACCCAATGTATTTCACAGTTTTCGTTTTTCACTTGGACCACCAAACCGTTCGTTTTGGTGACCTCAAAGTCACCTATCCAAGGCAGGTGAGACAAGTGGGCTGTTGCGGATTGCGGTCGGTGGAGTAGTACCTTGTCACCGACTTGTATAGGGTCTTTGAAGATGCTGCAGTTCAGTTTGGCTTCCATTTTGTGGTCAGCCTCGTTGTTCGCCAAGGCGACTCTTTGATGCACCTGTCGGAGCAAAGCGTTTATCTGCATACCGTAAGCACCCGGGTTGTTATTAACGATGTCTTGGCAAGGGATCTTCGGTAGACCAATGTTTGGTTGGCGGCCGGTGATAATGTAATGCAGGGATGCACCAGTGGCGGTGTTGGCTGTGGCATTCATTGAGGAAACTGTCGATTCGAGAACGTCCGTCCATTCACAGTTTCTGTCTTCACAGATCATGTAAAGGGCGTTTTTTAAGGTCCGGTGTTGCCTCTCAATGTTCCCCGAGCTTTGTGGTCGCCACGGGCAGTGAAGTTCCCGGGTGATCGAGGTTTGGTCACAAAATTCCTTGTAGACCTCACCGGTGACATTGTAGACCTCACAATGACACCTCTATGTATTACTTGGAGACACCCACAAAATATTTGTGCCATTTATTACTCTGAATAATCAAATTTATTTGAAATGTTTTGTCAAGTTTTATACTGGAAATTTTTTGCAGATTCATATTTCGCTATTGAGCAAAATAGTTGAGGTTGAAATTTGATCAAGCCTATATGTCACTTGAAAATAATCAATTTCATACATTGAGATAGTTGATATACCCAAAATATTCAATTCAAGATTTGAAAATCATTTTTTTTTAAATCATAATTTATCAATATGATATTAAGTTTATAAGTCCCAAAAATTCACTCTAAACTGTCCAGCAGGACAAATAGCATAACGGTTATAGACATTGGTTCCCTTAGCTTCTAAGGAGACAATCATCTAGAGGTTTCAGGTTCAATCCTGAATGGTTAACAGAATCAGAACAGGTGGCCCCAGTGGATTCAATAAAGGATGTAGTTCGGAGTTCTGTGTAGATTCCCGAGTTTGACAAACACCTGAAGAAGGCCAGAGGACATTTTGGCTGAAACGTTGTGGAAATAACAATAAAGATGAAGACAACAGTCCAAAAACCCTTAATAATAAAAATCGTCAAGCTTCATCTCAGAAATTCAGACAAATGAGATTAAGCATAAATTAAAAGCTTTTTTGTGGATTTATCTTTTATTACAATTCAAGTTTGTTTGTTTGTTTGTTGGTTAGTTGGTTTTAACAGCATGTCAACTTATCTGGAATTATTTATGCCAAGGGGTTAAGGAATAATGTACATTGTACGTCTATATGTACACTTTTGTAGTTAACAGTTTTAATGATGCATTTTCATTGTTGGGGATCATGTTGAAGGGTTATTTTGTGCGATATTGATCAGTTTTATACTTGTATTTTTTGGTATCATTTTGTTCCTCTCAAAAATGACAGAATATCATCTATATAGACCGGCTCATTTGTCTGGCGGGTAGAGTGTTCGCCAATGGTCCGGGAGACCTGTGTTCAATCCCAGGTCACATCATATGAAAGACTTTAAAAATGGTACTTGATACCTCCTTGCTTAACACTCAGCAATATAAGGTACGTATCAAGGGTAAAGTGGAGCAATCCAGGGAAAGGAGTAGTGCCCTCCCCTACACCTCGGTGTAGTAGCTATTGAAAAGGGAGCCTTCTGGTCGCGGAAAACTGTGAAAGGCACTTTAAAAAGTTCTTTGTTGAAAAAAAAAGTTCTTGGATAGAATTATGAAATTTTCTGGAGAAACAAAATAACAAATATAATGTACTATAGAATTAATGTAAAAAAAGAAAATTTGCAAATCACTCACTTTCAAAATGTAAATTTCTGTTTTGTCAATAAATGTCAGTGTGATAAAGTTTTGTCAAAATAACACTTGATTATTTGACAGTCTAAACAATTTATAGTTAAAAAAAAACCTTTTTGTAGAGTGTTGTAATAACAGATATGTTAGTATATCGCTTCAAACTGACACATTACTTTTGACCTTTCAAACCCAGGTGATTCTGCTACAAAAATATCAAGCTAAAAGCAAAATGTCATTTAAAAAGAGTCCTTGACATGGCAGAAACAATAATTGATTTTAAGTTAAAGAGATTCCTAAACATATCAAATTTAGCGTGTAATAGTTTAAAGATTTTTCTTTCTTGAAATTCATTAGCATCAAATTATGTTGTTTGTTCCATCTTATTTTAAAACAATGCATATAGTAAGCTAAATTTGACATAATACTATTCAATGCATATATATATATATATATATATATATATATATATATATATATATATATTGTTAGGGACCTGATATTATAAATACTGCTTAAATGGGTTTATGATATATTAAATATAAATATTGTTCACATGAATATTCCTTCAACAATCCACAGGATCTGTGACAAATGAAAAATAAAAATGAGGCAGGAATTCCCCAAAGAATGCAAGCCAAAGACAATTTAACAAACCTATCAAATGAGAAATTTTATTCACCCAAATGCAAATGAAAATAGAAGGATAAAGAAGATTGAATATGAATATCACAAAGAAATTCAAACATTAGTTTTCTTGTAATGATGTAGTTATTATGTATGCAATAGTTTCAAATATGTGTGATAATGATATTAGTAGAGCAAAAGAGTTATTCATAATCTTTACTTATCTTTTCTCTTCTCTTTTCTTTCCTTTTTATCTTCACTTCTTTTACTTTCTAGGGTCAGTGGAGGGTTCTCTCAATTATACCTTTTCAAGAGTTGCTTATTATTTGCTTATCAGCAATATAGTATTTGATTGATTTGGAATGTATTCTAGGACTTTTTCTTCTTTTTCCTTTCTTCTCCTGGTTTCTTCATTTGAGAAATAAGCTGGGTGTTTGCAGTAAGTGAGTTGGCCACATTATTTCTTTTCCACCAGCAGCATTTCATGTATGTCTTTTGATGTATATCTTGACGCCAACTGATTTCTCAGTTCATCTTTCTATCATGTGAACACTTAAGCTTTTTCCATGCTGTACCTTTAATCCAATCATCAGCTTCCATGTTCAAATCACAATGTCTGTTATAGATTCCCCAGAGATGAGTCAAGGTTCACAGGGCAGTGATTTTTGTCCAATCCCTGTGACCTGCTTTCAATGAAGTTCAACCCACTGGTTAACTTCAAACAAGAAATCTACTGCCATGCTCAGAGGTGAGAACTATTGCATGTAACAATCTATATATAATAAGTTGGCCAACAGTAGTCGAAGGTGACCTGAAAGCGCCTTTTCAATAGCAGGGTGTAATCTCTTTCCCAGGGAGAGTCTAGTGTGCAAATTACTGACAAAAGAGGTTGTTACTGGGTTTCAGTAACTATCATGTGATATCCCAAAAGGCATTCAACAGACTTGCCTATTCTCTATGGGAAATAAATATGTATTGTCTCTCTACAAGTGTATAGAAACATATATAAATATATATGAACTAGGATATATGACGGTTTTTAGATGTCTTTGTATCTATTCCCTCTTCTTAATTCTCAATGTGAACAATTAAACTGAAAATAAGTAAAAGCAAGAAAAGAAACAATGTAAACAAAAAACTGGAACATTTTTTATGGTAAAAAATTACTTCCTTTTCAGTTTTATCATGATATTTATTATGATGATATTCATATTATTATGATATTTATTTATATTATGATATTTATTTATAATGATATTTATTATTATGATGATGTTTATTATGATGATATTTATATTATTATGATATTTATTTATATTATGATATTTATCTATAATGATATTTATTACTATGATGATATTTATTATGATGATATTTATATTATTATGATATTTATTTATATTATGATATTTATTTATAATGATATTTATTATTATGATGATATTTATATCATTATAATATTTATTATGATGATATTTATATTATTATATTTATTTATAATATGATATTTATTTATTATGATATTTATTATGATATTTATTATTTTGATATTTATATTATTATATTTATTATGATGATATTTATTATGATGATATTTACATTATTATGATATTTATTTATATTATGATATTTATTTATAATGATATTTATTATTATGATGATATTTATATCATTATAATATTTGTTATGATGATATTTATATTATGATATTTATTTATAGTATGATATTTATTTATTATGATATTTATTATGATATTTATTATTTTGATATTTATATTATTATATTTATTATGATGATATTTATTATGATGATATTTATATTATTATGATATTTATTTATATTATGATATTTATCTATAATGATATTTATTATTATGATGATATTTATTATGATGATATTTATATTATTATGATATTTATTTATATTATGATATTTATTTATAATGATATTTATTATTATGATGATATTTATATTATTATGATATTTATTATGATGATATTTATATTATGATATTTATTTATAGTATGATATTTTTTCATTATGATATTTATTATGATATTTATTATTTTGATATTTATATTATTATATTTATTATGATGATATTTATTATGATAATATTCTATTTTTCCATATGACAGTTATGTCTATTGACATGTGTATTTTGAAATAAAATTTTATTTTCTACTGTCATCATCCAATAAGAATGCCATGTCATAAATTGGTCAGAAAAAATACTGGCTACTCAAAATATAAGAGAGTTAAGTGTTTATTATTATTATTATCGTCATTATCATCATTATTATTTGTTTTCTATGTCTCCTTGAGGATCTCTGCTTTTTACAGTCTTCTCTCATCAATCTTTAAAAAAATCATTATTATTATCATTTATTATTTGTTTTTTATGCCCCCTGAGGCATCTGTCCTTTTTACTATCTTCTCACATCAAGCTTTAAAAGAAAAAAAATCTTTACTGCACAGAACATATAAACTATCAATACAATATCTACCAACAGATCAAATTCTGTTAAGTAATTCATTCAATAGTTGCCAAAAAAGCCCTCTGAAATGTTTTTCCTACTATTTTTTCTGAAATTATACAATTTAATCTTAGAATTTTCTACACTATTGTTATTTTTGATCTAATTAGGCAATTTGTTCCAAAAATATATTAATCTATTTGCAAAAAATCCAACTGGTGAGTACACTTAGTTTTGGAAATCTGCCTTAACTGTAAATTTGTAGTTTGAAGAAAAATATTTAAAAAAATGCCTACCATAATTAGAAATTCCATTAATTATTTAAAAGTTTCAATTAGATTTCAAAACTAGAAGTCTATCAAAACTCTATGCAGTTATATCACTGTCTCAGTATAAATAAGCAGCCAAAAATCAGATTCAAGGAGACACTGCATGAAGGGGGATTAAAGTGTAGTTCTGTGGTGGATGTCATTAGGTATGTTGCTCCCACAATTTGTGGTGGCTAGTTACTGAAAGACAAACAATATAAATGACACGGACAAAAGAACATTCACAACAAAGCAGTACAAACAAAAATACATTTATATATCAACAAGTACATAGTAAAAAAATATTGTAAATGTTCAAAATATAGTTTGTCAAATATTTGTGTGTATGTGCATGTGTGTGAGCGGTTATTATCTAGGTTTATGCAAGTAGAGTAAATATTAACAGAGTCCTATAGGCTATATATGCATGTTGATGAAGTATTTTACTCAAAAGTACAAATACTCAGGTCTTTTGTTTCTTTCTGGTTTTGCTGAAGAGTCTGCGGTTGTATGAAAGCTTTTGACAGATTGACAGAACATAAAAAAGAACTTGCATACTATGCATGCGCCCATTGTATGTTTCTGGAGCTTTGTGTCTCTAGCTGGGATTCAGATGAGAGCTGTCTCTGGAGCAGACAACTATTGGACCACAAGATGCTGCTGGGACAAATGACAATGACAACCAAGCAGTTCAATAGCCAGTGCTGTCCAGACCACCTCACCAGACCAACTCCCAGCCAATCTGGTTTCTAGGCTGACTTCAGAGCAACAACCAGCCACCTCATAGCTGTAACATCCAGACTCACTGTCATCAAGAACTATTTGATAGTCAAGTCTATCTTTTGACATAACCAGACCGACCTTTCCTCTTATACTTTCTTTGTTATTTTTTTTTTTTTAGCTAAATAAAAATTGGCTCTTTTTACATAACCACTTTGCCTTTTTTTCTCCTTTTACATTAGCTGTTGTCACTGATTTAAATGTTTGTGGGATCAGCATATTCATAAACCTTGAAACACTTCTTTCTAAGTTGTGAATCCTAATCTCTTTAATCTTCCCCTATAAATGTAATCTTTTACTTTTTTATTATTTTTGTCACTCTTCTTCATATGCTCTCTTATTGAGGTTAATTAAACTAAAAGGATTCTGCTATAAAAGGGTCACTGTAGTTATTGTTATATTAATCTTTGAACTTAAATATCTACTAAACCTTGTTATTGAAGTATACAAAATTCCTGTCAGAGAAAAGGACATTCTTGTCTTCTTTAACAGCTTATTTAAGTAGCCTCTTAAGGAAGAGGCAATAAAACTCTAGGACTAGTTAAATCAAGTTTTATTGTTGTGAGTAAACACAGAAGAAAATGTAAATATTTGTGTGGGTACTTTTTCATATCCTTCAAAAAGGTTCATACAAACCTATTTTTATAGCATTGTGATTGTGAAGTGAATGTGCAGGTGACTTGGCTCATCTTTACTTTTTCTCAAAATCAACTTGACCATTTGAAGTTGGAAATAACTTGAACTGTGACAAAACAGGTTGAATTTTTATCTTTGTATGATACGGGGCTCTGAAGTGCCAACTTGTCATTCTCTCTTTATAAAAGAAATGTTGTACATGTACTTTCAATACTTTAATCATTAATATATTAATATATTTAAATATAAATTAAAGAATATAAAAACAAAGATATCTATCTTGTAAGATTCATTACATTTAGTGATAGGATATAACTTTAATAATCAATTTGAAGATAAAAATCACTAAGATAACTTGAATCAGTTAGAACATTTGATTTTTTTCCTTTAATTTTTCTTTAATTAAATGTTTTTTCAATTAAGATAGAAGAATAAACATACTAAAATGACAATATGTAATTATTATTCAAACTTGTCTATCTCTGTTTGCAGAAGATAATTTTATGCTTGCAGGGAAATTGTTATTGTGAAGGGTATTTTAAAAGCTGGTTTTCTATTGATATATATCCCAAGTGACTATTTATGAGTTTTGTTCAATATTGTTAAGCAGTGGCTGATCCTTTTTTCTTCATACAGAAAGATTAGGATGACTTTCCCAGATTTCTCAACTGCCAACATGATAACCTGTAGAAGAATGTGTTTCTCTTCAGTCCTCATGTCTCTGACAATTCTTAATTTGAAGCACTGCTGCTCCTCCTCCTCCTCCTACTACTACTACTAATGATGATGATGATTTGGTTTGGTTTGGTTTTATGGCACATCAACCATTGTAGGTTATTTAATGCCAAATACTTTTTATTCATATATATTAAATATATATGATTTCCAGACACATTTTGTGGATAGCATTTTTAAACAAGCCTAAGCTCATTTTTTTTCACACAGTTAAATGGTTTCCCTTACTTCTTTCTAATACAAAGAATTCTGTTTACTATTTATCATTTGTTTGCATACAGTTTAATGCTTTTCAAGTATTGCTATGTATCACTAACAATTTATTTAAACATCAGTCATTTGTTTACACAGTTGAATGATCAAGCTGTTCTATTTCAAACAATTTAGTTTAGCATGTCAATAAAGTTAAATGGTTCCAAGTTTGATATGTATCACTAACAATTTAATTAAATATCTGTCATTTGTTTACACACAATTAAATGATCAAACAGTTCTATTTCAAACAATTCAGTTTAACATGTCAATAAAGTTAAATGGTTCCAAGTATTGATATGTATCACTAACAATTTAATTAAATATCTGTCATTTGTTTACACACAGTTAAATGATCAAACAGTTCTATTTCAAACAATTCAGTTTAACATGTCAATAAAGTTAAATGGTTCCAAGTATTGATATGTATCACTAACAATTTAATTAAATATCTGTCATTTGTTTACACACAGTTAAATGATCAAACAGTTCTATTTCAAACAATTCAGTTTAACATAAGTACACAATTTAAATGTCTGAACAGTTGTATTTGGCTCATAGATAGGATCCTATCAGGTGCTACCAATCCAGGCCAGAGTGGACCTAGGAGTGATGGCAATGAAGGAGGATTCCATACTCCCCAAAACTCCGGCAATACTGAAGCCTCAACATTTGATGGTTTAGAGTCATACCCAGGACACTTGTTGGGGGAGTTTTACACCTCTGCAGAGATGCAGTCAATGTAGTCTGCAGTCCCAGCTGACTGGGTCAGATGATGATGATGATGACAATAATGATGGACAATACAAAATAATTGGAAAGAATGAACTGATACATTACCCTTTAAACATGGACTGAGTAATAAAGACAATATACCTTTGTGAACTAGATAAAGGGTTTAGTTTTAAATTCCTAGAAGGTTTCTTACTACAATATACAAATGAAGAAAGCTGAAGAGTGTAACTGCTGAAATTTTGTGACAATAACCAACAAGTACTAATCCAAGTACATTAGTTTATAATATTGTTTGAAAGCTGTTGACAGAAATGGGGCCATTGCCAAAAAGAAGGGTACTCCTCTGAACATTACTTGGTGAACTGATTTATGTATGACAATTCTTACATCAGATCATTTCAATTGTCCCTCTCCCTATTGGCCGTATTCTGGCAACACACTTGGACAGAAGTGACAAGTAACCATCAAATTCAGGATCTTTTTATTATGATATAGTCCTTAGTTGAGGGTGACCTAGGGCTCCCTTTTCTATAGCTACTACATCAAGGTGTAGGGTAGGGCACTACTCTATTCTCTGGATTGCTCCACTTTACCCTTGATCCTTACCTTATAATGCTGATTGTTAAGCAATGTGGAATCAAGTACCATTGTTTGAACCCCAATCTCCCAGACCATTGGCGAATACTGAACTAATTAGGTCAAAGGCTCAGTAGTATGGTATAATGATATAATGATATACAGAAGCCTAAATAGAGTTTTGTGCAGCAAAGATCTATTTTGTTAAAAAATAGTTATTTTCTCACTGGTCAAAATGATGGTCCACTAGAAAACACTTAAAGTAAGAAAACATTTTTGAGTTTGGTACTTAGCCTTGACCTAAAACTAAATTTCATTATTGATTGAAACAATCCAAATGTTGTGTACCATATATTTATGCAAAGCAATTATTAGTGCATGTCACTCAATTAATAAGCCTTTGAAATATTTGAAAGTATCTGTATGCTCATCAGGAACCAATATAAAAGTTATAAATGTAAGTTATAGATGTAAGTTGGTGACTTTAGTCAAGAGTGACCCGAAGGACCCCTTTTCTATAGCAACCACATCAAGGTGTTGAGGAGGGTGCTACTCCATTCCCTGGATTACTCCACTTTACCCTTGATCCTTACCTTATAATGCTGAGTGTTAAGCAAGGCAGCATCAAGTACCATTTTTTGAATCTTCGGTATGACTTGACCTGAGATTTAACCCTGGTCTTCCGGACCATTGGTAAACACTCAACCCATTAGGCCAATGGCCAATTGTTGGAATGTTAGCCATTTTAAATTTTAGAATGAATTTGATATAGAATACACACAAGCAATGTAAGTAATAAGGAGTAACAATTATATATGAACAAATTTAATTAAAATGCAAAACATGAATAAAAATATACATATATATTTACCTAACTCCTCCACAAAAGCCAAGTTTAACAGTTTGAATTCCGAGGTTTTCTTCTCTTTGACTGGTTACCATACCATGATTTAAGAACCCAGTCTGCCCTACTATTTACCCATAGCAAGAGAAAGAATGATTGGATTTATAACTTTCCCAAGAGTATTAGTGCTCTGTGAAAATGCACTCACATTGTTGTGTCCATTTCCTATGGTAGTAACCATTACATCACAGTCACCTAAAGCTATGTATAGAGTATCAAAAACATTAATTTTAGTAGTCCAATAATATGTGTAGAATGTTGTCTAGCACTTACTGGGAAAAGTTTTGTTCATTTTGTTTAAAGGCCTTCATTACTGTTTACTGGATTAAATAGTAGCACTTCTGTCCTTCCTTACAGTAGAGGGTTCATAGCTTTCCCTAGATTATTTGTCTGAAAATGAATGTAATAGTGTGACTGGAATTTGAACTCACTTACTATGATATCACAGTCTAGTACGTTAGTCACTATGCTATGGGAACTTTCTGCTTACTGGAGAAAGTTCTTTGAGCTTGAGCATATAGTTAATTTTTTTTAAAACATGTGTTTAAAGTTGAAATATTATTTAGAATAAACTGGCTTGTTTAACTTTAGACTTCCATTTAGAAGTGAAGAAAACGTGCTTTAGTCAAAATGGCAAAACTGTTAAAAAGACAACCCAATTGGCTGAGCTGTAGAATACTCTGACTGCATCTCTGCAGAGAGTTAAGACCCCCCCCCATGAGTATCCTGGATATGACATCAAACAAATTCATGTGGAGGCTTCAGTAATGCAAGAGCTTTGGGAAATGTGGAGTACCCCTTCATTGCCATCACTGCCAGGTCCACTCTGGTCAGGAGTGGTAGCACTTGATAAGGTCCTATGTATGGGTCAAATAGAACTGTTCGACATTTGAACAGAATGCAAACAAATGACATATGTCAAATTGAATTGCTTGAAATAGAACTATTTGACCATTTAACTGCATGTAAACAAATGACTGATGTATAATTGAATTGTAAGTGATACACAGCATTATTTGTAACCATTTAATTTTGTTGACTTATGTTTAAAAATCATATATATCTAATATAATGTATAAACCAGATTTGACATTAAATAACCTGCAATGATTGATATGCTATAAAACCCAACTAAACCAAATCCAATATATCTAATTGTTGTACTCCCTATATAATGGACTCACCCTCCTCTATAAATACATATCAACGGAGTGTTGACGAGAGTTCACCAGAGTCAATCCAGACCCATGTGACATAACCATGTGTAACACCACTTGCGTAGTGGACAATAGTCGCTACCCGACTGGACTCTTAGCTTCCTCTCAGCTAACAACTGACTAACCCAGTTTACTTGTATCTTGTTTCTGTTACTTGAATATATATATTTTTTTAGCTACCTTTTTGTGTTCCTTGTGTCTTTCTTTTGCCAGCATCACAACACTAATATATATGTATAAAGAGGATTTGGCATTAAATAACCAACAATGATTGATATGCCATAAAATCCAACCAAACCAAATCATATATATTTAATATATATGTATTAAGAGGATTTGGCATTAAATAACCTACAATGGTTGATATGCCATAAAACCCTACCAAACCAAATCATATATATGTTTAATATATATGTATAAAGAGGATTTGGCATTAAATAACCTACAATGGTTGATATGCCATAAACCTTACCAAACCAAATCCTATATATCTAATATAATGTATAAACCAGATTTGGCATTAGATAACCTACAATGATTGATATGCCATAAAACCAAACAAATGAAATGAATTGTTTTTTGATGATTATTTTACTTAGTTTCTTAGTCATGAATGTCTGTTTTGAAACTCATCATGGAAGCAATTAGGTTTAGCTGTAATGTTCAACAGAGTAAGGATTAAAGATTGGGTATCCATGTAATTGACTTAATTACAAGTCTTTTTACTGCACGCTGGCTAGAAAAAGATTTTTGTGGATGTTTCCTTATGTCTGGACCTCTTTCCATGGCAATGGTGATTCTGAAGAAAGGGGTATATTTATTTGTTTCTTATGCTTCTGGGCGTTTCTGATTTTTACTATCTTCTCATATCAACCTTAAAAAAAGGAAAAGATTCTTTGCACAGAACATATAAATTATTAATACAATATCTATATACAGATCAAATTCTGTGAAGTGATTCATTAAATATTTCCCCAAAAATGACCTCATAAATTCTCTTTCTTATCATTTTTTTCTGAAACCGTCCAATTTAATCTTACAGTTTTTTCCCCTATTACTGTTTTTGATCTGATTTGGTAATTTGTTCTAAGAGTATTACTTTATTAGCCAAAAGATTATATAAATTGTCATATAACAGACATCATATATGGATATTAATGTAACACCATGTATGCTAAATCTCATTTCTTTCTTTGTCTTCACAGCAGAATACTTATTAAATAAATAAGCCCGTCTTTAGTTTCCTTTCTATCTTACTCACCAATAGTTACAAAATTGGTAATTATAATTCAATTTACACAACATACAGAACTGAGTAGCCAGAAAGTAATCTTGAGATATTTTCCATGAATAAGATTTATTCTTATATTGTAATTTCAGATTTTTTTATTCTTATATTGTAATTTCAGATGGAGGTGCTCGTGGTCTAATGGTTATCGTCATAGCAAATGGACACGGCGACACGAGTTCAATTCCTGAACGAGACTGATGACAATTGATACAAAAAATTACATCTAAAATACATTTTACATTTAGCATCTTTAGTTTTAGGTGATAGCCCTAAATTCTCAAGTACAATCAAATGTTAGTCATCACACAAGAAACATTAATGTCATTACATTGATTCAATAATTCTTTCTGCTTTAATGATATTCAGTTTGTTGGGAACAAAATGTAATTGTCTCCCTTTCTTGTGATTCGTGGGCAGAGCTTTCAACAATCATGTGACCGTTGGTCATGTGACAGTTTGAGAAGTGAGTTCAATCACTTTTTGACTAAGAAGGTCCTAGGGATAGGACGTCTACATCAGTCTCTGCTATGTGAGAAGCATGTGCATACAAATCACTTGCACTTCACCAGACCTACATAAGTGTAATTTCGGCCATTCATCACATTGTTCTTAGAACAAATTTATTTAGTATGGTTTGGGACAATTATTATTGTGTACCATATATGTAAATATTAAATGTTTGCAGTTTAACCTTTCATGTGATGTAGTCTTTCTTTGCTGAACGATTCAGTGTTAGACTATCTACAAGATAGTCTAATGCATTATGGCAAAGTGTGGTTGATAGTTCTGGCCACTATCATACACCACATAAAATTCTTATTAGTTAACGTTTTTTAAATTTTACATGTAAGAATATCAATTTCTATTTTATGAAGTTACATAAAAATCTTTTGAGTTACTTTACATTTAATGCTAAAGTATGAGCAGTATTCATGTCTCTTTTTATACTTTTTAAGATTGTTTTGTCAGTTATATTTACCTAAGTTCCAGACAATTGACAATCCCTTTTTTCTGGTTTTAGGGTTGCCATATATGAATGTTAATAAAAACATGCTCCCAAAGACAACCTACTTCTGGTCTGCATATTTTTTTTGTGAAGCAGCTATGATAATTTTGCATAACACACTGGAGAGAGAGAAAAAGGTTGGTTGGTTAATTGGTTGTCTTATGGCATATCAACCCTTTTGGGGTCATTTAATGCTGAATTAACTTGACAATCCTCTATGCAAGTAAAGTGAGTCTTTTATACTAAAGTCATGCCCACCTCAAGTGCCATACATGTTCTCCGATGAAAGCATCTAGCTGGAAACATACATATATATATAAGACAAAATAAATAATTAAATTCTAAAAAATACAAATCTCTTCATGGACCAACTCATTTTAATATATATATATATATATATATATATTAGTAAGGTATGAAGTTTAACTTGATTAAAAATTTACATTTCATGATGTAATCTTTTTCAAATATTTTTGGAATATTTTTCTGTAATCATTCAAATCGCCATTTTAAATTCATAATTCCTACCCTGAAGATGACCTAAAATACTTTCTACTAGAAACTCTTTAATTTCATATCTAAGATAATCTTGTCAAAATGTGTCGGTGGACCTAAACTATTATTTAGTAATAAATTTTTCTCAGCCATTTATTTATATTTTTCTTTCTTTTTTCTTTATACAACATATATATATATATATATATATATACATATATATATATATATATATATATAGTCCTGGAGATAGCATCCCACAAAGCAGCAGCTGTATGGCCACCTACCACCCATCACGAAAACTATCAAAATTAGACAAACCAGACATGCAGGACACTGCTGGAGAAGTAGGGACAAGCTCATAAGTGATGTACTCCTGTGGACCCCTTCACATGGACATGCAAAGGCAGGACGACCAGTTCGAACCTACATACTGCAGCTTTGTGCCGATATGGGCTGTAGCCCTGAGGACCTGCGGGAAGTAATAGACGATAGGGAGGGTTGGCGAGAGAGGGTCAGAGATATCCGTGCTGATAGCATGACATGATGATGATGATGATGATGATATAAACAGGATTTGACATTA
Source organism: Sepioteuthis lessoniana (assembly GCA_963585895.1). Lineage (NCBI taxonomy): Eukaryota > Metazoa > Mollusca > Cephalopoda > Myopsida > Loliginidae > Sepioteuthis > Sepioteuthis lessoniana. Next base: position 115,056 of record CAUZXS010000993.1, read on the forward strand.
AATAACTTGAAAGGATTGATATGACACAAAACATAACCAAAAGAAAAAAAGAAAGAAAGAAAGAAATATTTGTTTACATTTTTTTCTGTATATATTTATATATGCATTTCTATGTAAACTGATATATATCGGATGGCCAATTTAGGCTCATTTATATTTCTATACATCTGTTATGCATACTTGCTACTTCAGCAGAAAACTTGTTTTGTCCTTTGCTCTCATTTTCTTATCTTTAAGTAAGCAGTTCTTTGATTTTTAAAGGCAAAAGATTCCAACTTTATTAGGATTTTCAATGACAGATTCAAAATTTGTCAACACTTTTATAACAAAATTGCTTTGTTTTGATTATCTAATTATGTATGCAAGTGAAATACATTTATCAACCATTTTTCTTATGTATTTTCCCATTTTCAGAAGCTCAAAGTATAGCATTTTAAAGTAAAAAATACATGTTTAAATATATTAATTTCAAAACTTAAAATCAGAATTAAATATAAAAATCAATGTAATTTTATCAGCTAGTTTTTGAACAATAAGAAACTGTATTTGGTAATTCTTCAGTGAGTAGAATATACAAATAAGTAAACAAAACATAGTTTTTATTTGTACAAAACAATGAGAGGATTTATGAGTTCATGTATCAAAAGTAAATGTTATTTAATTTCTTTTAAAAGAAATTCTTAATTAAAGTTAGTGGTTTGTTTTGTGGAAGAAACTAGGATTTCACAGCAGTGACACTAAGTAGCAAATGTTTTTTTAAGTGAGAAAAGATTTTTTTATTTTTACAAAGATTTACTCTAAGCAAGGCCAAATTAGCAAATGATAGCTGGTAAGTTTTACTCAGAGAGAAAAGATTGTTTTTACTATGATTTCCTTGTGCCTCATCTAAGCAAAAGGCTTAGTAAATTGCTACTATGATTTACCCAAAGCACAGTCAAATTAGAAAATGATAGCCAATAAGTTTTTACAAAGAGAAAAAAGTTTTTTTTTTACTAAGATTTACCCTAAGCAAGGCCAAATAAGCAAATGACTGCCAATAAGTTTTACTAAAAGAGAAAAGATTTTTTTTTACTAAGATTTACGCTAAGCAAAGCCAAATTAGCAAATGATAGCCCGCAAATTTTACTTATAGGAGAAAAGATTTTTTTTTACTTAGTGTCATATTATAGCTCAGCACTTGTCGATGTACAAGTCTTGTCTGATTATTTATCCATTATCACACAAAAGCAAAATACGTTACAAAGCCTTTTTGATGTGGGAGTCAGACACAGGACTGTAGCCCAGACATGCCCACTAGCTCCAAAAATGTCTTGGGGCCTGTCTGAATTTCCTTAAAAAAGGAACACTTCTGGAGCCAGTTGATAAACCAAGCCTTGCCAGGGTAGGTGAGAGCTTGGGCAGATGACTTGATGAGGCCCAAGGAGAGTCAGTCTTAGTCACAAATGTTAGACCACCTTGGCTGACAAACCAAAGACATATGAACAAAACCGTGCAGACCAACATAGGCAGCAAGTCTGGTCTTTTTGCCACTGTCTATATGCATGTAAATTTATATCATCCTGTCTACACAAGCACAGTCAAATTAGAAAATGAGAGCCAATGAGTTTTTACAAAGAGAAAAAAGTCAAACTGACTTAATTTGGCATTAAATGACCCGAAAAGGGTTGATACACTGTAAAACAAAAAACAAAAAGCAAACAACCAACCAAAGCAAACCGCACACAACAAACACAAATCAGTTATTGATAGCTCAGAAACATGTTTGTGTATATATATATATATATAGTATTCTATTTCCGTTGATAGCGTTCACTTTTTAAATAGCGTTCCCTTTTTCCATCAGTTACCCTGTTTTTATCCAACTCTGTGTGCGCATATTTTTGTTATATCATAAAAACTTTCAAAACTCATTTTTTAAAAACAACACACCTTACACAAGCAAGCAACCCCTGATGATTGCCTATGAAGGGTCCCAGAGCACTCGGGACAATTTTGGGAAATTCATCAACCAATTCCAACTTGATAGTAAGACAGTTATCAGGAAACTTGAAAGGATCCTAAATAAATTATACAGACAAAATTTGTCTTTATTATTTAATGAAACATGCTTAAATGAATGACTACTGCCAAACTATATATATATATATATATATATTATCATCCACAGACAGACTGTTTCGTTCTATCAGAACTCTTCAGTGTGGCTAGACCCGCAGGACGCTCGAAGCCGGGATCGAAACCCGTCCAACTTTACAATAGACTAAGGTTTCAGACCACACGGCTACAAGTGGACTACGTTGGCTAAGGGAATTTTAAGGTATTTATTTTTAGCAACAGCAGCAGCAGCCTTTGTTTACATTTTTTATACCCTATCGGCTACCAGAGTGCTCAATTCTTACGAAGAGCTTTGCATTACGCTAGGGGCGGCTGACAATTCCTTCGCCAGAGTGCTCAACCCCCATCACAGAGGAGAAATAGATATTAGGAAGGTGTCTTTCATTTTTTGACACCGCAGCTTATTTATAAGCATTACTATTTGAGTTATATACTAAACAACTTATCTTAGTCATAAATTTAAGTCAGTACTTTATTTTTTTTTTTTAGTTAACTGACCAGTTTTCCAATTTTAAGATGAGGATCTGAACAGGTGGTTTGCTGCTGCTACTACTACCACTATTATTGGGGATGGCCCCATGGCATAATGGTTAAAGTACACAAGTTTGAACTCCAGTTGCACTATTACATTCACTTTTGGACAAATACCCTTGGGAATGGTATGAACCCCCTTATCCTCCTAGCTATGGGTTAAATAGTACCACTACTGTCCTTCTAAAGGGATAGCTTTGGCATTAAATAATCCGAGAAGGTTGATATGCCATTAGATATCAAACAAACAAAAAGATGATGGTGATGAAAAGTTATTTTATCATAGGTAGATATGGTACCAGGAATGGCATCAAGTGACTCAGTTAATAAAAGACAAAATTGATTTAACTGCATAATATGTCTTTGATCATTTAGTATTAAATGTGTTAAGGAAATTTCATTATTTTTTTTTAATTTGCTGACCTAAACTTGTATAACATTTTCTGTAATTAAGTGCTTTATTTATAGAAGCAATATATTCACTCCAATACAATAAGTCATTTATAAAATAGAAACAAATATATCTTTAGGAGAGCATTTCTACTTGAACTTCAGAGATGAAAAATTATTATTGTTATATATTAATTTATTTTATTTTATTTTTATTTTTATTTTTTATTTCAAAAATTTAAAAAAAAATGATCATCATCATCATCATCATTTACTCCTTTAGAGTTTTTCACATCAATGTTAGCTGATGGTTTTTCACTGGAGTTTGAGTGAGAGGAAGTCTCCTCAAGTCTCCAGGACTCGTCTCAGGATTCTGGCTGTTCTCAGCAATGCTGTCATTTGTATAGTCTCTACCCGTCTGCCAACATCCAAGTCCTCCAGGCCTTTTAATGATCCTTTAGTTATTGTGCCAAAAGCACCAATCACAATTGGTACAATTGTCACTTTCACGTTCCACAGCTTTTTCAATTCTCTAGCAAGGTCGAGGTACTTATCCTTCTTTTCACATTCCTTCAGATTTATTCCGTGGTCCACCAGGACAGCAAAGTTAACAATTTCGCAAATTCTCTTTTTTTTTGTTGATTATTATAAGGTCTGGTCTTCTGGCTGGGATTAGGTGATCCGTTTGTATGTTAAAGTCCCATAGGAATTTATATGTGTTATTTTCTAGGACAGGAGCTGGGTTGTGCATATACCATTTGTTAGTATGGTCAAATTTTATTCATTATTATTTTTTTCTTTTTTTTTTTTTCTTTTAATCAAAACTGTTGTCCTCATCTTAGTTTTGTTTCGACAGTTGTACCTTTCAGCCTTACTCAAGTGTTATCTTCAGTAATGTTTTTTGTAATTTTAAACCAAACTCTTTGTTAAATCTACAGAGGTAGACTGTTACTATTCTGCTGTACATGCAGAAGAATATTACAGACTATTTAATTCTTTTGTCAGTTCTGTTGCCTGACTCAGCATGCATGCTTTGTGATTTTGTACTTACGTAAAAGTTAACCATACAAAAAAGAACGCTATTAATAAAATAGGAGGGTAAAAACGTGGCAACTGGATAAAGAGAGACAAAAGAATATGATTCAATGAAACTGACAAAGTATCTATCTATTTTGAGATATAGTAGAAAAATATTGTTTGGTTTAATCAAGAGGCAAATATGTTAGAAGGGTACCAGTTTTTCATAACGGTTCAATGTTTATGAAATAACTTGGATAATTTTCACAAAAGGTAATTCTAAAAATCAAAATCTTATAACAAAATTTGCTTTAATGTAATTGATAGAGTGTGAGTATAATTAATTTAAATTCTAAAGCTTTAGGTGTAAAATAAGGCATAATTTTAAATAAAAATAACCATGCAAGTTTTTAATGAAAAGAAAAAAATAACTGTGTCAGTTTTTAAGCTTAGAAAAAAAAAAAGAAAGAAAGAAGTATGATGATATTGATATCTTTAACCTTGATCTTTCTCGGATTTATTTTAATAAACTTTTTATTAGCTTTACAGGGTGTGGAAAGAGATGTATTCGAATGTTAATCAACAAAAACAGATGTAACTTACCTATAACATGTAAAATCTGTTTTTCTAAAATGATTCTGACAAAATGTTCTAATTCAAAATGTTTTTAATCTATTTTTTAGAGTGCAAACAAATATTTGAAGGCCAACAATTTTTAAAATGTTACAATTTACAATACATAAAATCTTTAACCCTTTTGATGTATGTTTGATATGTTTAAAATATGTTCATTTTGAATGGGTTTAGAAACTAATAGTTTTCTGACTTTTCTAATAATTATTTTTATGAAATGAAAAAATTCTCACAAATTATTACATAAAATATTTAATGATAATTTTTGTAGATTGAAATTTAAAAGAAAACAAAATCACTATTTCTAAATAAATATTTGTATACAAAAAGAAACTGAAAGGCTTTCAATGTTCATTCATGTATGAGCTGTTGTTATCTAAAGCAGATTAGTCTTAAATCCTCACGTGAATACCTTAAGCTTATCAATGAAGGCGGAGGTGGTTGGAGAGTCGGAAGAATTTTTTTTATTCTCTCAACAAGCGGTTCATCTTGTCTCATTTTGTGATCTAATTTTTTATAGGGCAAATATTTGAAGGGCAACAATTTCTAAAATGTTACAATTTACAATACACAAAATCTTTAACCCTTTTGAGGGAAAACTTTTGTTAACAAATTTAATCACAGGAATGTACTTGTAACTATAGAATAAAAAAGTTTGTTTCAAATCTTGTGATCACTTAGATATGTGATACAGAAATAACTCAATTTTAGTCAAGTAACAATTGAAGTATGTTACTTTGAATTGAAAAAAAAATTACAGAAGTGTGTTTATAAGAGATTATTTTATTCACTTATATTTAAAAAAAATGACTGTTTTACAAAAGTTTTGGCACTAAAAGTATTAATTTTTCTAAATTTTAGGCCAGGGGTATATTGAACAAGAGGTATTTTGGTGGGGTATATCATACAAGATGCAAAATTTTTAAGTAATATAGACTAAAATTGTATCTTGTTTGTTTGAATTTTATGGCATATCAACCTTTGTAGGTTATTCAATGCCAAATCCATTTTTATAGAAAGAAACAGTTCTATTTCAAACAATTCAGTTTAGCATAAGCAAAAACATTTCTATTTCAAGCTATTCAGTTTAGTCAAACAGTTCTAATTCAAACAATTCAGTTTAGTATAAGCATAGTTTTTGTTTACACACAGTTAAATGTTAAAACAGTTCAATTTCAAACAATTCTGTTTAGCATACAGAATAGTTTCATTCTTAATAATTTAGTTTAGCATAAGTACATAGTTTAAATAACAAAACAGTTCTATTTCAAGCAATTCAGTTAAGTACACGGTTAAGTTCTATTTTAAGGCTTCATGCCTTCCTTAATGTAAATTTGAGGAAATAACCAGTTTTGTTCTATTTGACCTATAGATAGGACCCTATCAGGTGCTACCACTCCAGGCCATATTAGACTTGGGAGCGATGACAATGAAAAGGTACTCCATATTCTCCAAAGCTCCAGCATTACTGGAACCTCACCATCAGATTTTTGTGTCATATCTAGGACACTTGTTGGTGGGGGTGTTACCCCTTTATAGAGATGCAGTCAGTGTATTCTTCAGCCCCAGCTGACTGGGCAATTGCATCTTGTCCTCATGTATTAAATATATTTTAGTGACTTGAGTTGCCCTCTTCATCAAAAATATTAATCTATATATTATTTTTAGTGGTTTCTCAGACTTATTGTAAAAGAATATGGTATGAAAAACAAGACAAATTATAACTCAGTTGTATTCAAAACCTATCTTAAGTAATAAAAATAAATTCCATTCATGTAAGATTAACATACTTTATTCAGAAATGAATATATTATTTTGCAATATTCATTTTTCTATTTGATATTTTTCAGTGATTTATAAAATTATTGATAGAAACAAATACACGCAAAGGAATTGAAACTTAAAAATACAAGAATAAAGAGTAATCTCAATAGGTAATACCTGTTAAAGTTTGAATTATCTAACTTGGTATCTCTTTATATGGCTGTCTCTCTTGTTTGTAGTTGTTGGCTCTCAAATAGATATAGGATTGAGCTTAAGATGTGTTGTGTCAGTGCTGCAGTATTAACAAAATAACATTGGTTGCAAAAGCTGTCTTTTTTAAGAGACAGAAATTATTATTATTTAACTTTGTTGAAATATGTTTGAAAGAAGGATTATTTCCTTTACAGAACAGCCACCTATTTTGCAAGGTTATGAGTTGTATGTGGAAGGGAATCAAGATATAGATATATGGTTTCTATTCATGGATTTACCAAAAGATTCAAGCAGTATTTTTGTTACAGCCTCAGAATATAGATGAATTTGTTTGACATATGGTGATAATGGATTTTATTTTATTAAACCATAAATACATTTTCTCTCTCACATAGAGGCAAACTGATACAAAGTGTTTTACACACACACGCAAACACAAAATATGTCCTTTTATTTTAAGCTAACAATGACTGCTGTATTTCAATGCATGAATCTTAACTATGTCAAATAAAAATATCTATGCTCTCACTAATTTTATCTTTGCTATGAAGAAAAGAGATTGTATTTTTGTTTTTTTCCGCAAAATTTTCTCTAAATTTAAAGAAATAAAAATTATGAATTTGTTGATAAGATTTTGATTGATTCATTTTTTCCTATCTGCTACAAATGAATTGGTGAACCCGACATAATTCCTCTATTAATCTAAACTTATTGATGTTCCAATGTCAGTAGTCATTAATCAATTTGCAGCAAAGCTGGGTCCTGGTTCATGTGCATCCCTTATTATATAAGGCCCAAAAGTTGTCATTTCCCTGGGATGAGGGTGGCCTAGCCAGAGATAGCTGAGTTTCATCTGAATATGTGACTGGATCACAGGGACATGCAGTCAGCATCCTCTGCTCAAAGGACTTTTAGACTGTTGTGGACATTGGGGGTTGGGGTGATTGGGGCTGTAAACATTACAAGTATAAATGTGAGTGGACTGGGGATCCAAGTTGTGCTGTGTGCTTGCTTAGTGTACTCTCAAACCTTGATGTGGGCATGACTATAGTATAAAAGACTCACTTTACTAGCATAGAGGATTGTCAAGTGCTGTAGAAGAAGCATGTCCTTTTTCAGCATTTGGCAACAACCAAAGCACTAGGGTCTCTCTGCTAATCGGATGAAGCCTCAAAGCAGATATCAATTTTGCCTTTGCAGATGATGAGGGCTGGCTGACTGTGGTTGATATGGCCATAAAAAGTTTTGTGTTCCAAGTTTTTGTGATTTATGCATCCAATTGCATTGGAGAGAGACGTTCCTTTTGCATTTAGGTGATCAGCATAGCCTGGCTGGCGACTAAAATGTCAAGACTGGCTGGAACACAATTCAGAGGGCACAAGTGGGAATGGTTACCGGAAATAAGTAGTAGGAATCTCTTAAGTATAGAATTAGAGAGGTCACGGCCATATATTTCCAATTGTTTGCCTTAGAAAGAGCAAAGACAGCGAATTCCTTAGATGATAAACTCACCCAGGTGGTGGAGGGGTAATCACCTGAAAAACAGATCTAGTGAAAAAGGGACCTGGAGTGGGAGATAAGCAAATGCTACCAGCTAAGTTAAAAAAGAATATCCAACAAAGCTATGAAAACCAACGTGTTTACGCGTAGAGAAGAACTGAAAAGAGTTTCCTGTTGGTTAATCGAATTAAGCAATTCCCTGGACAGGCATTAATAAACATACATTCAGCAGCTATGTGAGG